>PVHX01000668.1:0-34225 GCA_004024805.1 Geosciurus inauris
TATGTGTGTGTGTATGTAGGTATGTATGTATTTCTCATTCTACAGTAGACCCTTCACAACTTGCTCCAGAAACAATCATGGCTCTATCTATCTATCTATCCATCCACCCATCCATCCATCCACCTTGATGCATATGTATGTAGGTATTATAGATACACACATATATATGGGGAGTCTACACAGCAAGGATTGCCAACAATTAGCAGTAGCTAGGAAAGAGGCAGGGGCCAGCCTCTCCCTCCGAGCCTTCTAAAGAAAACTGACCCTGCTAACACTTAGGTTTTAGACTTCTGGCCTCGAGAACTGTGATAGAATAAATTTCTGTTGTTTCAAGTCACAATTTGTAGTCATTTGTTATGGTAGACTTAGAAACTAATGAGTTCATCTCAGTCAGGCTTTGAACAAGGTTGGATCACAAACAATTCTTGCATGAGGCCAGTTCTAGCAAACGGGTATCCTGCTGGAGGGCAGCTCATTGCTGGTGGGGAGAGTGGGTAGATGTAGGCCGAGTCCCACCAGGGGACTGGAGGTGGCTTACCCAGACTGTGCTACTGAGCAATCTGTCTGCAGGTAGTTCCTGCAGCTCAAAGCTGCAATTACTTCTGGAGCAGGTTGTAAAGGGCCCACTGTAGAATGAGAATGTCATGGTGATGAGGAGAGGCCTCTGGGAACACAGCCATGGTTCACAGACATCAGTGTACACGAGAGCAGCCTGGAAGGTTTTCATAATTCAGATTCCTGGGCTCTGAAACTTGGAGTAGGACCCATGAATTTGTGGTTTTCCAAAAGTGCCAGGTAATGTGGATGACAGTGGCTTGGGGACACGAACCTTCTAGGAACACAGAGTCAGGTGGGCTGTTTGAGCTAGAAGCACTTATCCCTGGAGCAGATGGGCTGGCATCACCTTTTAAAGAGAGAACTTCCTATTTTTGCTTCATTTTTTCATGCACTGAAGGAAATGTACAAGATGGTGAGGGTTCTAATTTAATTCTCTGAACAACATGGCAGTTATGCATTTTATTTTTTCAAGTAAAAATTCCCTAAGTCCTAAAAACATTGATGGCATGAGCACAGGAGGGAGGCAGGCACTGAG
Source organism: Geosciurus inauris (assembly GCA_004024805.1). NCBI lineage: Eukaryota > Metazoa > Chordata > Mammalia > Rodentia > Sciuridae > Geosciurus > Geosciurus inauris. Next base: position 1,094 of record PVHX01000668.1, read on the forward strand.
GGATTGAGTTTTTGTTGTTGTTGGTTTTTTTTTTTTTTTTTTTTTTTAAATAATCTGTCAGTTAGCAGCAACATATGTATGGCTGACAGTTGGAGTAATCTTTGAGTTGGCAACATTGAATTGTTAGGAAGTTTAAATTTGTGTTTTATCATTGTTAGCGGTGTTTTAACAAATCATGTAAGGTACAATATGTGCATTCTGCTGTTTTGGAAGGGAGACATTTAAAGTCAGAAATATTTGACTGTAAACATATTTTGCACTGAACTCTATTTTCCTTCTACATAGAAGAGAAACCAAAGCTTACCTAAGCACAGTCAGAAACCCAGCTAATCACCACTATAGGATTAAGGGGGATAGGTTCTTCAAAAATAGTTTATGAAAGTTTTAATTACACACACAATCATAAAGTGCTCAGTAATTGCTGCATATTGATTCTGGTTTTTTTTTTTTCTGGAAATGCTAAAACTATTTCAATATACACAGAATCAATAAACATAATTAAAATATGAGCTCATCAAAACAGTAATTAAATGTACTTAACAGCTTTTGTGGCTTTTCCCCATATGGTTACTGTGGGAGTGTGAATCTGGCACGCTAGATAAATGTAACAAAATAAAGTGAAAGCCACAGAAAAGATTACTGTCGTATCATAATACAATAAAACCCAGCTCTGCAGCAAGTTGCGCTAAATCAAAAAAGTTGATAAAAGAAGTGGTGTATGCAATTATTATACATTTTGGGGCTGTTTTCTATTTATATGAGATTAACACTATCATGGTGTGCATTCAGAGGGAAGAGAAAAATCCTCCAACATGAAAGGAATTTGGGAGAGCACCCTGAATTCTTAATATGACAATTCCCCTTTTAAGATCTTCCAGGTAAAGCATTTGATCTCAGCTCCCAGTTCTAGCACAGGTCTGTCTTTCAGGAGGGTCAGGCCACATGAACTTGGAGCCCTAGACCACATGGTCCTCAGAGTTAGGATTTGCAAAGATGGTTTCTCTCTCTTTTTAATTCAATTCAGCAGGCCCTGGCAGTGGAAAAGTAAATTATATATGAATTTTGTGGCCTGTGCTTCCTGGAGGTGGTGTTGAATCTCAAAGTGAGGACCTGAGGTCTGTCTCAGTTTGGTTCACTTCAGAAGTAACCCTGAGGCGAGGGGGTGGTGGTAGATGTTTATGTGAAAGCCATCCTAGGAAGCTTGGCCAGGGACAGGAAGACAGGGAAGGAGGGGAAGGGGTAAATGTGCACCACCCAGCAGGTTCCCATGGTGGCCGCCAGAGCCCATTGGCGAACTCAGAGACTGTGTGGAATGTTCCCCAGAGTTCTCCCAGCTAAGGTGCAAGGGAGTTGTGGTCTTCATCTTCCAGTTCCCATCTGGCTTCATCTGAAGGGTACTCTCTCAGGCATCAAATCCCTTGTCCTCTGGCCTGGCCTGGGGACAGCTGAGAGAGAGGGAAGTCCTACACACTCATAGGAGCACCCCTGGGTTGCACAGGATGGTGAGGGTCCTGGGTGGGAACTCACGGCTTCTCCCCTAGGGTCTGTGGAAGGCTGAATAATGCCCTTCAAAAGATGTCCACGTCCTAATCTCCAGGACTCCAAGGTTACTTTATGTAGCCCAAACTTTGCCAAGGGGACTAGATTAAGTCTCTCAAAATAGGGATATGATCCTGCATTTTCTGGGGGAGAACTAGATGCCATCACAAACATCTTTACAGAGGGAGGTGGAGGAAGAGTTCAGACAGAAGAGAAAAGGGCCCTGTGACCTCAGGTGCGGAAGCTGGAGTGACGTGGTCACAAGCCAAAGAAAGCTCACAGCCACCTGAAACCAGAGAGGCAACGAATGGGGGGGGGGGCGCAGAGCATGGACCTCCTGACATCTCTTTCCCACTCAGTGAGATTGATTTCGGACTTCCAGGCCCCAGAACCAAGACAGAATGCATTTCTGTTGTTTCTAGCCACCAAGCTTGTGCTCTTTATTACAGCAGCTACAGGAAACTAACACAGTCCTAGGAAGAAAGACCCTTCCAACAAGGAAGGATGATGGGGCAGAGAAGAGCCAAGTCACTGGAGCATGCGTGTCATCTCAGCTGAAACTGGGATCTATTTCAACATCTTTCCAACTTTGTGCTTTCTTTTCTCCCATGAACTTAATTTCTGCATCCTTTGCAGAATTTTCTTTTCGCAGCAGGTACATCTACATTTGAAGACTGGGCCTTGCCCCTTCTTTAGATAAAATGTCCAAAGGGCAGCCATTCTACATTTTACTGTGTCTTCTTAGATACATGAAGTGTCTGCCTTTCTCTGGATACTCTGGAGGCTTACTATTGGCAGCCGTGGAGCGTTCTCTTCTATCCCTGACCTGAGCACACCTGATATCAACTTCTACCTTGCTTATAACTGAGTAGGATCACTCAAATTTGACCCACATATGAGATTTCCCCAGACTGCAGAGAGAACGTATTGTGTGTTGGGTCACCTCTAAAGAGCCAGCAACTAGATTTGGCTCTGAAAGTTAAAGAAATACCTCATCTATGGAAATGAAAGAAGACTAAGGAGGGAAAATGCATGGAAAAATAAACTTGAAAACCTCTTGATTATTTTGGACTTGGGACACAGATGGGAGTCCCTCTTGTGCCAAAAAATCCATTGAACAGCACCAGCTGCAGGGTGAAGAAAATTTGAAAGAATCACACATTGCTGTTCACGGGAGGAGCTGTATGAAGGAGGGAGGGAAAAGTCTTACAGATCAGTTGGTTTCTCGGTGCATCCTGTGGCCAGATGAGAAGCCCAAGACTACATCTGCAGGCATATTGTACTAGTATTAATATTCATGCAGAGACTATCTAGAAAGCTGTTTCCTGTGAATTTTTAGCAGTATGGTAGATCTGGAGGAAAAATATTTCTTTTATGTTAAGGAGTTTGTGTTGTTTAGAGCTTTATGGGGATTAGTTTTAAAAGAACATTGAGAATGAAAATATTAGGCTTTATGGGGTGGTAATATTCCAAGTATTATACAATCAGGAAGGCCAGAACTAACCAGTCAGAATCGATGCTGCCTTAGAGACCTTGCTATGCCAGGTATTAACTTGCTGGATCATGGAAAGGTCTGGGGATTTGAGGGTGGGTGTTGGGCTTGGGTGGTTAGGGGTGCTAGGGATATCCAGGGGTTCAGGGGGGGAACTATTCAAGTGTATGCCAGCTAGCTGGAGCCCTCACCATGCGATATATAAAAATGCCATACCCTCCTCTGCCTCTTCTCAACAAGGGGAAGTCAGAACCCATGATAGACTCCACTTATTTAATGCATGGTATTTGTGTCTACTGTGTGCCAGGTGGTGGCCTATGGAGTCATTGTCAGCAGAAGAGCACATGGGTATGCAGCACTGTATTTATTCGAGATGCCTAAGCTCTTGTCTTATTTGGGCGGCTTCGTCATTGCAAGTGATAAAATGTCTACGGCGGACTGCTTTACGTAAAATAGAACAAGGGAAGGGAACTTAATTGGCTCAAATGTCAGAAAGGTTCAGGGGCAGATGCTGCTGGGCCCAGGGGACCACGTGGGTGTGCATGTGTGCACATGTGTGTGTCTGTTTTCCCTGGTTCCTTTTTTTGGTTGATGTTCCATTTGGGTTTCCTAAAGCAGAATCTTGACAAGGACGTTAGTGCAGGTAGTTAATCTGTTATGGTGGGTCCGGGCAGGAGGTAGATGTGAGGGAGGGGGCAATGGGTGGACAAGGGAGAGGAACCAACATTTATTGCGGTCGGCTAAATGCTGCTGTGGGCCTATGGGGCTCTGTCCTGCTGGGAACACTTGAGGGATCATGGGGACTCAGAATTTCTAGAGAATCTCCCCAAGTGGAGGATGGGGTAGAGTAGGATATTTATCCACAAATCTTTGTCTTCTGTTGGTTGAGAATTTCTCTAGGACCGTTAAGTGCTCTATACTTCAGAGTTGTTCCTGCCCATGCCTGGGTGGCCTGCCAGTCATACTGGACATAGGACTCTACAGCAGGCAGCTGAGGTTCCATTCCACATGGCACAAGCATTATAAATACCCATCAGGCTGAGTTTTCCTTGATGTCAGCTCTAGCCCCAGGCTATGCATGGCAGGCAGCACTCTCATATGACATGGTACCAACTATTAGCAGGCTGGGTGGGAGGTGGAGCCTCCTGGGTGGGTGAGAATCTCAGCTGAACAAGCCTCCTCCTCACTGGGGTCCACAGATTTCATTAGAGTAGAATCTAAATTCTGTACCTTACATAATTTCAGAATATTGCCCAGATGTTGAATTTAGAGCCACCATATCAAGCAAGTACCAGGCTTGTTTTACTCTAGTTTAACCATAGGCAAAAGGCCACAGTCCTTTACTGATGGCACACCAGTCACTTTGAGAGCCCCGGTGGTGATTCCACCAAACTGTGAACATAGTGAGTGTTGAGCTGGGGGAGTCATGGCCAGGATTCTCTCTGTCATTGTGTAGCTAGAGATGGACCCAACTCTCAGTTCCAAACTCGACCATCTTAGTGGTCCCTTCTGAAAAGTCTTTGCTGTTCCACATTTGTGTTCCCACTATACTGTATTGCAGAGTTTAAATGTCATGTCATATGGGAACATTTGCTCTATGTTGGAAAAGAATAAAGTGAAAATTGCTGGGTTTTGCCTCTGGCTGAAGCTTCATTAGCTAGTTGGGGTCACCTGCCTGGCTGCAAGGCATAACGTGACTCTTCCAGCCTGATTTAATTTTAATGTCAACCTAACTCACAGCGAAGGTCCCTGTGGGGTCTCAGTCATCTCCACCAGGGTCCATCCCAACCCACTCAGCATTACAGCTCTTGTGACCTTTAGATCCCTGGACATGACACACACAGGCATTTCTGGTGAGGTCAACAGAGGCTGTTGGTGTGAATTATTCTGGTCGATCCATTTTTCATTTGAGGAAAGTTTTCATTTGGAGGAGTGAGGGAGGGGCTGCTGGTCAGGGTTGGGGGAGGGGTGTTGTGTTGGGCTGGAGCGATCTTGGCAACTGTCTCCACTCTCACCACACTTGCTCTGTGTTGACAAAACCTGCTGATGTTCTTGAGGCCTTTAAGGTCAAAATAGTTGCTTTCTGCTTCTTACCTCGTGAGCTTGATTGAATTTGAAAAATAGATTTTCCAGATGGACCGCAGGCTGCAGAGCCTCATGGCGGTGGGAGGGACCAAAAGCTGGGTTCTGCCTGCTGCCAACAGCCCATAAAGGAGGGAGGCTTCCTCGGGGGAAGGTGGAGGCCTTCAGTGCGCAGGCTGACCGTGCATCTTGAGGCTTGCGGGGCGGGAGGAGGCTCCTCTTCCCAGCAGTCACTCACATGGAGGGTACTTCCTCTGAAACCTCCTGAATTAATCTCTTGGTACCAATACCTTTTCAAATTTGTTTCTGGACTTTTATTAACTTTTACTTCAAACACAATAGTCGAAGGGCCATGAAAACCCACAGAGAAACTTGAGTGAACACCTACTATATCTTGGGGCCTCTGTAATCACATCCTGTGAGGAACAGGCTGTGGAGTACACATTTGCCTCCATTCCTGCCTTGGCTTTGGTCTGATCTCATTCTTTATCACCACTTAGCTTATGAAACACCTATTGGTGCAGCCTGAGTTGACCTTCTGCATTCCTGCTGACAGCCGACAGATAGACAGACATAAATTAGGATACAGAGTTCTCCTTTTTGAAAACCAGTGGCTGTTAACCCTTCTGAGGGTTAAGTAAGCATCTAAAAGATATAATCTTTCTTTCCATTTTATTCTGCAGTCCTGGTGTGACAGTTATTGGTGTTTCAGGTCGTACTTTCTGTACAACGTGGTACTGGTCAACACTTTCTCTTACCGTGGTAGTCAATAGTACAGCTGACCTGGGTGATCGCTGTCTCACCCTGTGCACCAATGGGCCCAAGGAGAATTGCTGATGGACATCTGACGCCATTTATTCACAGTGGTTAATGGTTCCCACTCTGAAGCCAGACGCCTGCTTTGAATCCAATAGCTCTACTTACTCTGCATGTAACTTTGAACCTGTTCCTTAGCCCCTTTGTGTCTCATTTTCCTAAATCTATGAATAGAGAAATCAACGCACCTGGCCAGCGCCCAGGAGATGTAGCTCAGTGGTAGAGCATTTGCCTAGCATATGTGAGGCTCTGGGTTTAATCTTCTATGTTGCAATAAATAAATAAATAAATAAATAAATACCTATCCTACAGAGTTGTTATTATAAATAATAATAACACATACAGAAAAGTTGAGAACAATGTCTGGCACACAGTAAGTGCTAAATAAATTTCAACTATTCTTGTTATTTTCAAATTATTGTTATGATAAGTCACATAATGTTTAAGCCTCCAGGGATACAATGGTAAGCAACACACGAACTTATTAATTAAATATATTTCAAGCCCTAACCTAGGACCTAAGCTCTGGGGACACTGGAGTGAGCCAGAGAGAGTTCTTATTCCTCCATCAATCTAGCAGGGTACATAGAGAATAAACAAATCCACCAACAACAACCAAAAAGGTGATAAAGCTAAGCATAAACAAGAGGATCAGGACAAAGAGGGAAGAGTGTGTGAGCTGTGACTGCTTTGACATGGTGACTGTTGGATGGGGGTTTGTCTCCAAGGGTCCACGTACTGGGATCTTGTCCCCAGGGTGGTGTGGGAGGTCTGTGGAGCCTTCACAAGGGGGACCTAGTGGAGCTCCTTAGCTCCTCAAGGGCACTGTCCTGGGAAGGGAATACTGGCCTCCCAGAGTAAGTTCTTGTGAGAGGGAGTTGTTATAAAAGCCCCAGCCTGACCATGAGTGTTTCTGGCTTCCTACCTCAGGATGGGATCACCAGTGGCTCCTGCCATTGCCGTCCACCATGGTGGGACACAGCCAGGAGGACTCTCCCTAAAACTGAGCCAATGCCAGTGCCATGCCCTAGAACCAAACAAAATGTAGGCTAAACCTCTTTAAGTCTTCATAAGCTGCCTGCTTCAAATATTTGTTATAGTGACAAAAAAGCTGACTTTGAGCAGAAGAAAGTGGGGGCCCCTGTAAATATCTGGGGGAAGAGTTTTCTGGGTGGAAAGGGCAGGACATGGACAGTAAAAACCCTGAACAGCAAGCTGAGCCAGGGACCTGGAGCACAGTGACCTGGGGTGGATGGTTGCAGATGGAGGCAGGGAGGCACAGGAGGTCATGAGGATGCAGACACGGGCTCTGGGTGAGGCAGAGTGAGGGACAGTGGGAGGATCTGTGAACAGAGGCGACAGGGCCTAACTCTCATCTTTAAAGGGTTCTCCTGGACACTGTGAGAATGGGGCGATTAAATGGTGAGTGCAATCATTTGGGTGAGGGAAGGCATCAGCTTGGGCTGGGATGAGGCCTGGGTGGGGGCAGACATGTCTATCCACAGGAGACATTAAAAGTGGATCCAATGGATTTGCTAACAGTGATGTGGGGCTCAAATTCTGGTGGTATGTGCCAAATGCTAAAACATGCCAAAATTAAAACAACAACAAAAACCAAACCACACATAAGCAAGATCATTTAGATAGTAACAAGTACCACATAGAAAATGAGAGAGGATAATGGGGTAGTGCGTTCAAGAGAAATTTCTCAGCAAAGAAAACATTTGAAATGAGACTTTAATGGAAACCAGGAGATTTCATCAACTCCTATCACACCATTATGGAGTAGGGATTCCCACCCTAGGGAATCTAGGAGGCTATCCAGTCACAGGGCCCTGGATGGATGATATTGACCACAATTTATTAGTCACATGTACTTGCAGCCTGGGAGAGTGTACTTGAGGTTTGCACTTGAGAACAAAGTGGACATCCAGGGGCTATGAGAGGCAGGTTTTTCAGTATCAAGAGGACAAGGTGCCCCCTGGGCCCCACAAGGAAGTGAAATTGGTTATTTTGATTAATTCTGCAGCAGGGAGAGAACAGAAGCCTGTTACCCAGGGATAAGCAGGAACTGCCTGGTATCTTGCTTAAGGAAGGCTGTCTGGATAGGAGATCTTATTTGCAGGAATAGAGCAGGGAGGAGAATTTGCAGTTGGGCCATTTCAATCTTTCCAGTTTCACCAGATGTCAAGGGTAGCACAAATACTGGACCTTAACCTTAGGCTGCACGTCCAGGCCAGGTAAGAAATGACATTGGCCTGGACCAGAGAGGTGGGCATTTTAGAGGTGGAGCTGAAAGAATGTGCTGATAAACTGAATCCTGAATGAGATTGGTTATGAGGAAAATAAATCAAGGATGTCATCTAGATTTTTTTCCTTGGGCAACTTGAGATGCTAGTTACCCACTGGGCAAGACATGGGGTGGTGAGTAGATCTTCTGACTAGGAGTAATCAAAGTTGATTTTCTGTGTTATATTTGAGATACTTGTATTCCAATCAAATGCAGATATGGAGTAGGATCGATGAATAGAGCTAGAGCTCAGGGGAGAAGAGAGGCGGAGGAGATAAATGGAGGAACCATCAGTATACATATTGTATTTAAAGCCAGTGGACATGAAGTCGACATAGGATATAGAAGTTAATTTGGGGTCTTTCAACCTTGAGAGATTGAGCAGAAGAGAAGTCAGGGGAAGAGACGAGGTGGGTTCACTGAGATGGGAGGAAAACCTGAAAAATAGGATGCATTGTAGTCAAAGGTGTCCATTGCTTGCTCCTGAGAGTGAAGAAAGATGAGAACAGAAGAGCATGGAATGGGGAAGAGAACCGCCATTAGTGCCCTTGATAAGAGGTGGAATGTGAGAAGATTAACAAGGAGGTGGACAGCAACTTTGGACAACATATGGGAGCAGCTCAGCTCCAAAAAGAAGAAATAATGTAAAGAGTGAAATCTATGAGCATCAATATAAGCTAATGACAGTAATAAAGAGGTAAAACTGATGATGCCAGGGAGACCAGACTTGTGTGTCTAGGAAGCATCGAGGGGGAGCGGATTAGCATTTAACAAAGGGGTCAGAATCTCCACCGAGCATCTTTGATCCGAGAATGTAAGTGGTACTAAAGGCAGGACTTGTGAAACTGAGCATTATCTGGGCTGTGGAGAGTCCCGAAGACACTAGTGATTCTGTAACTCTGGCACCAAATAGAAAGATAGAGATGAATTATCCTGCACATATGGGACAGGGGTATAAAGCAAAGCTCACTATTTTTTAATAACTGATGATTTTAAGACTCAGAGAAATAAGATGTCATGAGATTTTATGGGGCAAAGTTGTCCTGAACTATGTAAAAGACCATTTTTTTGGGGGGGAGTACCAGGGATTGAATTTGGGGGTACTCAATCACTGAGCCCCAGTTCCAGCCCTATTTTGTATTAGAGACAGGGTCTCACTGGGTGGCTTAGCACCTGGCCATCCCTGAGGCTAGCTTTGAACTTGCAATCCTCCTGCCTCAGCCTCCCGGGTCACTGGGATTACAGGCGTGCACTAAAAGACCATTTTTAAAGTGCCTTCTTTGTATCCTTTCACATCCTTTAATCATCAACCCACGGCCCCAATGAAGGTCACTAGTTTGGATCTTTAGAGCAGTGCCTTAGAGTTGCAACTTAAATCTGGGTGGAAACCTGGGTTCACCAAGTAGTAGTTGAAGGTCTTGGGCAATTCATAGGGTCTCAGTCTACCCATCTGGACTATGGAAGTACTATTACTGGCTTCTAATGTGACACCAACTAGAAAAGACCCAAATGACCCATTGGTCATTCACCTGCATTGTACATTCAAAGAGTATAAGGGGCCAGGAGAGAAGGAATCACAGCCACCTAAAGTCAAGCAGAGAGAGCAGGTAGAGAGGAGATTGGAAGCTTGCCTGTTCCTGCTGTGCCCCTGGCAGGGAGACTCAGATAAGTGCCACTCTTGTGTTTTATATAGGAGTTCCTGTAACCTCCTCGATGCCATCAACTTGTTGGATCAGATTGGGCTGCTTCCCCATTAGGACTTTCCTGCAGATGCCCCAACCACACTGCATGCTCATGTCCGTCCCACGCAGCTCTGTACCAAGCCTGGCCGATCCCATCCCCACCAGTTGCAATGATTGAGAGTCAGCCACACGGGTTCCTAAATTTATTCATACTGGTTATGCTAATATTATATGCTTATTATTCACAGGCTCCAATGTAAACTGATGAAAGATTTAACAATGATTAATTACTCAATAAATTACTATCAAATCAAGTGTGTGTGAAACACATTAAAAACTGGGAGAAGACGAGAAATGGAGAGAAATGGCTATGTAAGTGTCTTCAGGGGCTCATCAGGTCTTAAAGAAACCCAAACTGGGACTTCTGGATGCTGCATTATGGGTGGCTTTGAAGGCAAGACCGCTTGGAACTCAGATCAGCAGACCCCAGCACAAAGAAAGGGCCTTGGCTCGACATCAAAAGAGTGGCAAGTCAGCGAGCATCATATGTTTCAAGTTAAAATTAAATCTTTAAGGTATGTATGTATCACATTTTATGATTCACTGCTTTAATTAACTTTTCCAGCGGACTCGCCAACTGCCAGTCCCAACTTCATTGGATAACAGTGAAACTATGTTTATTTTTCAGTTATTGTAAATGTGTACCCATTGCTACACCACTGTTAAAATTCTAAATGCATGAAGAAGAAAATAAAAACTACTAATCTAAAGACAAACACAGGCAATAATTTAGTGGAGTTCTACCCCAGTCATTTTTTTTATAAATATATTTTTAAAAATAAAATTATGACTCCTTTATTTTGTCTTCTGCTCTTTTCGTGTAATTTCATAAGCATATTTCACTAATAGTTATCTACAGCACTATTTTATTGGCTTTTTTAAAAAAAATTGAATGACAATATCACTTGTAATAAAAGCAACAATTGCTTCCTGTTAACTTCAAGTCAAAACCAAAATATGCAAAAGGAGCAATAGATGACCCAGAAGTCAACTACCCAGAAATAGCCAGTGTTCAATTTCAGTAAGTATAATCCTAGATTTATTCTTCACAAAGATACAGATGAAAGGTTAGATAGATTTGATGCATAATATTTTTGGGAAATTTTTTATATTGAAATTGTTTTAGATTTACTGAAAAGTTGCAAATATGGCACATTATGTTCCCATCTACTGCTCACCCGGATGGCTAATATTAACTATGTTAATATGGTACTATGTTACCATGGTACTTCCAGCTAAGAAATCAACACCGGTGCATTACCATTAACCACACTCCAGATTTTATTTGACTTTTACTAGCTTTTCCACTAATGTCCTTTTTTATAATCTCTGATCCAATCCAGGATCTCTCATTACATTTAGTGAACTATTTTAAAAGAAATGAATTTTACTTGTTCTTAACATAATAAAAAGTGGGTCAACATAGAGAATTTTTAAACAATAAATCAATGTTTCTCTGTCATAAGAGAGATTGCTTCCTGAATGATCACTATGAATTTAAAAATAAATATAAAACATGTTAAAAAGTTAGTTATAAATTTTTTTTACTTACATGGAATTTATGAATAATGTGTATCTATAATGAAGGTAAGATTAGTTCTTTTATGTTTCTTCTCATCTCCCTCTCCAGTCCTTCTAATTTTATTGGTTATGTTGTTTTATAGACTTTTCCAGGTTTGTAATGTATATATTCTATTGTGTAATCAAATTCTCACTTTTGAGCTTGGATTCATTCATCTTTTTCACTAACGTTTTAAATTCTACTTCTCTAGTCCTCAATTCTATATTCACTCCATCTCTTGACTGGCTGCCTCACTCTGCTGGAAATTATTTTGAAAAATGAAGCATGGAGCTGATTTTACTGATTCCCCCCCACGTTTGAGAATGCCTGTCTCTGGCCTTCATGGTCAAACAATAAATGTCTTGATATAGCATTTTTAAAAATTTTTTTTTAATATTTTTTTTTTAGTTGTAGATGGACACAATGTCTTTATTTTATTGCCTTGTATGTGGTGCTGAGGATCGAACCCAGGGCCTCACGCATGCGAGGCAAGCGCTCTACCGCTGAGCCACAATCCCAGCCCTTGATATAGCATTTTAACAAATCATTTTCTTTTCCTTAGAACTTTTCAAAAAGGGCCTATTATACTTTGACATTGAACATTACATGTCTGCAGCCAGTCCCTTTGCCAGTGGCTTCTTTTTTACTGATAGTTTAAGGATTTCTTTATTTTTGAGTTTATTATTTTCACCAGGACACAGCTCCATGTGAGCTCATCCATCAGGTTTTTTTCCCCCTTAGGACTTAGTGTACCTTCTTGATCTACAGATAGAGTTCTTTTGTTTCATAGATTTCGTCCTTCAATATAATTAAAATACTCAAAACTAGCCAATGTGGTGGTGCCTGGCGGTAACCCTGGCTAGTTCCCAGTGTTTTAATTATCGCTCCAGTCTTCTTTTTCTTCTTATTCCATTATGTTATTATTCTCACTTTTCTGCTTTGTTTATGGACTCTGTGTTGTTATTAAGTTCCTCTATGGCATGGAGCACTTAATTGCTTGGAATGATTTTTTTCTTCTGTTAACTAGCAGTTGCTTTCTTCCAGACTTGATTTCTCATCTATGTTCTGTTCCCATCTTCTCCGTAACTCTCTCTTTCCTAAAGGACATTTGCATGGTTGTCCACACCTTCTATTTGCCACAATATGGTGTGAGTAACCCTTCTTTTGTAACCTTCTCAATGTAACTGGCTCCTCTTTGTTTTCTCCTTTGAGTTTGAGGAGTGCTACCTAACTGGTACTAGTCTGTCTTTATCCATTTTGTGCTGCTATACCAGACTGCCTGAGATGGGGCAATTTATAAAGAAAATAAATTTATTTCTTATAATTCTAGAGATGAGATTGTATGGGAGCCAAAAAAGCATGGAAGTTGTGATTGGTGAGTCCTGAAGGGACCAGGTGGGCAACTTGATGGGAATAGGTTGGATCCCCAGTCATTTTGGTGAGGTTCAGGATCAAAATCACCAAGGAGGAAATGGGAGGGGCTGAAAAACACTTTATGTTTACAGCACATTAATTGAGTCTATAAAAAGTGCTTCGGGATAACACTCTTCTCATATTTATTTTTAATTCCCACTATCTGCCATGTTTTCAGCGTCTGTCGCAACAACGCAACAGTTTATTTTTACTCATTTTTCTCTCCCATAAAGAAAAATCAACAATGTATTATCATGTTTCTTAAATATGACTGAACTCATCTTATTAGGGAAAAGCAAAGAAGGATGTGTCATTTTATGAGAAATGACATGATGTATATACAGCCACATGTTTTCAAAGGTTTTCTGTCAGTGTTAATCAAAACTCTTCCAAATTTATGAACCTACAGAGCAGCATGTCAAGCATATGGGAAATATCTCGCCTTCAATATTGAGAATTTGAATTAATAATAAACATTACTTAGTGAACTTAAATGAGAAAAACCTATCAATGTTGAATCTAAGAAAAGTAGAAACTTATAATAAAAATTCCCCTGGGTGTTAATTTTTTTAACATACTGCTTCATACATCTCTCACACTGTTCTATCTTTATTTTGACTCTGCCTGCTCATGTACCGCACATAGAAGTGGCCACAGTCTATTTCATGATTGCTGCTAACACGTCAAATAATCAGTGTTCCTTACTACCCCCTTTGATTTGTATGATACTGGAAAATAGTTGAAATTTTGGGACCGAAAAGGAGCCAAATTTCCTCCTGCTGCTTGGTGTCTGGTGTGTTCAGTGAGACCTTTCTGAATCTCCATCCATGGCCTTCCTGCAGAAAATTACTAATGTCTCTCTGTTTAACCGTCACCACCAGCATTTTCGTTATCTCAGGAGTTAATATTATTTCAGGATCTGTGTCATTAAACTTAGATTTATTTCTAGCATCAGCTGGATGGGGAGACTGTTGGGGTCTCATCAGGCAAGTGAGTTCTTAGTTGGAGAAAACATCTTTGATTCTGGTCCATGGATCTTAAATAGAACTTTCACAAGACTGGGGGTCGGGGCGGCATAATTGGGAACAGGCTGAATGTGAGCTAGAAGGGTACAGCTGTTGACTGTAAACCCAGTGCAAGGGGCAGGGTCTAGGAGCAGAGAAGAGGGCCTCATCTGTCCTTATGGAAGCCTCTTATCATTTAGAGGTGATTTGATTGAAGATGATGATAGTGATAGTAATGATAGTGTCTAGTTTCATCATTACAATATTAAGAAAATATGCAAAAGTTACTATTTTTGATGATTAAAAAAAATCTCAGATAAGCTAAAAAATGATCCATAGTAAACCTCCTCCTTCATATTCTCCTCCCTTTGAGTGTGAGTGGACCTGCCATTGACTTCTAGTCCATAGATGGCAAAGGTGATGGGAATCGGCAGATGTAATTCAGATTCCAAATCAGTTGCTTTTGAGTTAGTGAGAAGGGAGATTTCTGGGTGGGTCTGACTTAATCAGATGACAACTTTAAAGAGAGATTCCCTGCTGACATAGAAGTTATCTACTAGGCTGTGGGAGGGTTTATGAGGAACTTGTGATATGATGATGTAACAGATATATATTTGGTCTTTATCCCAGTTCCTGGAACAAAGCAACAAAACCCCCTATAGCCAGGCATGGTGGCTCATGCCTGTAATCCCAGCAACTTGGGAGGCTGAGGCAGGAGGATTGCAAGTTCAAGAGCCTTAGCAACTTAGCAAGGCCCTGTGGACTTAGTGAAATGCTGTCTCAAAATTTTAAAAATACATTACAAAAAGGACTGGGGGTATGGCTCAGTGGTTAAGTGCCCCTGGGTCCAATCCCTGATACCGATAAATAAATGAATGAATGAATAAAGAAATGAACAAACAAATAAATAAATGAAACCTGCAATTGAGTGATGGAGATAATAGGAAAGCTTCCATTATGATGTTGGATCATAGCAACTGATTCTAGATACAAGACCCTCGGAATCTGCTGAGTGATGGGAGGGATTTTGCTGTTCAGCAGAGGCCCCTGATCACACCTGAGTTCATGCTAATGAGGTGGCTTAGAGTAGGACCCTCATTAGACTCAGGATGGAGCCAGTCACCAGAAGACCAACCAACTGCAGGGTTGGAATGTTTGTACTGCCAGGCAACCTCAGGGAAAGTTCTTGGTGCTGGGATTAAGCTTTTGAACATATCTAACAAGACACAATGGGCCTCTGGAAGGTGACTGAACTGTGTGCTGGGAGGTGGGGCTTCCTAACTTTAGCGGGTGGAACTTCCTAGGTTTGGGGCTGTTCTAGATTTCACCTGGCTGCTCATTCCTATCCTTCCTAACAAACCCTAAGTGTCAATAAAACGCTTTCCTGAGTTTTGTGAGCCATTCCAGCAAGCTGGTGAAGCCGAGCCAGGGGATGCAGGAGCCACAAATCCCAGGGCCTAGGACTCACATTTGGCACCTGAATTGGGACCTGTGCTTCCCATTTGCAGAACCTCATGCCAGTCCAGGTAAGTTGTGTCAGAACGGAGTTGAACTACTGCACATCTCAACAGCGTCAGGGGAGTTGGAGAACTAGTCAGTGTGAGGGAAATACCACACATCTGCTGTCACAAGTATGCCGCATGTCACCAGTGACAGGGACAGAGCAGCCCCCAGCTGGACCTCAACCATCCAGCCCAAGGGATCAAGGTCTGCAAAACAAATGTGCAAACCTGGAGGACACTCAACTCCACAAAGCAAAACAGCTCAACCAGCACCTCAGTGGCCTTCTTTTGAGACCCTGAACATGGGTTCATCTAAGTTGGGCTAGGCTCTCGACCCCCAGAAACTGAGATACTCAGTGTACATTGTTCTAAGATGTTAAATGGAGGTAATTTGCTATGCAGAGAAAGATACAGAATGCAAAGGACAGACAAAACAATAGAGAAATTAGAGGTTGAGTCCAGACATTTGGTAATTAATTTGAAACTTCTTATTAGAAAGTGGGGCTATAATCCTTTCTTCAACTTTACTCGTAAATGTGGAAAGTTTCTAGGAAAAAAATCGCCTCCTGTTATTTTTTCCAAGATGACAGATGGCCAAAGGAGTGTTTTCACTAATTCTTTTTTCAGAGACTTTTATCCCTAGAGACTGTGACCTAACAGATTTGGGTGGTACCAGGGCTCCAGGATGTTTCAAAGTTGCCCAGAAGGCTCTAATGTGTGGCCCAGGGTTGATACCTACTGTGGCCCTTCCTGGGAAGAAGATGGCCTCGCAGCCTGTCGTCAGTACTGCTAGAACCTGTTCTCGGAGGCCAAGGTCTTCAAAGTGGGCTTTAGAAATGCCAGGGTCATGACCCTGAGAATGGGGCAGATCTGGAGGCATTAACCAAATGGAAGATGGGCAGGAGGGTGAAAGGAAGTGGCCTGGAGAAATTCCCACGGCAGGCCCAGGGGCTGTGACTGAGCCAGAAGGCCTGGCATTGCTCAGCCCCTTCTTGAAATCCTCATTCCAGGTCTAGCTACTCGCCTCAAACCTACCTGAACCCCATCGGGGTAGCTGAAGCTTTCTCTTCCTTCTCCTTCTCCAACTCCAGTCTAGCATGTCTTACTATTGGCATTAATTATTTCTCCCCTGCATTCTTCCTGTCCACTAGAAAAAGTGACTTAAGCTGGCAGCTGGAAACCTTCTTGGCTAAGATAGAACATGTCTAGAGATTTAAAGTTTCAGTGTCTGGAAAAATATTTGAGAATCGTCTATGAATCCATAGACGTTTTCAAGGAAGATCTTTAATGGAGTAATGCTATTTTGGTCTAAGTCATTGGGATGCTGGGTTGGAGGGTGTATTTATAAAGAGTGAGTAACTCTCCATCTTAAAGGACAGTGTAAATCTGCACTGGCCCAGCAATGCTACAGTAACAAACAGTTCTAACATCTCAACACAACACAGTATCAGTTTTAGCTAATGCTCCAAAATCATGTTCCTTTGGCCAAGGCAATTGGGGACTTGCCTCCGTGTCATTTCCTCTGTGTTATTTTTAGTCAGAGACTAGAAATGGAACCTCTGACCAGGGAGAGCTTTGACAGGGTAAGAGTAAGTCATATACTTGGCTCTTAAAGGTTTCAGCCCACAAATAGTGCATGTGACTTCTAGTCCCATTTTATTGGCCAAGGGAAGCCACATGTTTCCATGTAACTCAAATAGTCAATAGGACTATAGGAAGTGTAATCCTACCTTGTACTAAGGAGGAAGAGAATCAGATATTTTTGGCAAACTGCACTAACTGCCATGAAGAAAGTGTCCAGTGTCTCCCTGGACCCTGAGGCCAGAGACTTCTTCAGGCCCACAGAAGCAGTACAAAGGGTCCATCATCTGCAGTGGCTAACAGCATTGTCTACAGTACCCCCAAATTGCCATATATTGGGTAAATGCACTTCTATTTGAAGCAGACTATTTTCAAATTATTATTGAACTCATAGTGGCTTTTAGTCTTGATATATTTCTTTTCAAAGACCCTGTATTAAAATTACAGCTGTTGGACTGTGAGTGTAGCTCAGTGGTAGAGCACTTACCTAACACACATAAGGCCCTTGGCTGGATCCCCAGCACCATCAAAAGAAAAATTACAACATTATTATACTGGAGAAGGGTTTTGAAGTTTAACAAAGCATCCTTGTGTTTGAAAATGTTGGAAGTCCTCAAGTTAACAATTTATCTGACTCAGCACAGTGGACCATTCAGGTATCTTTCTTACATGGTTTCCTTCTTAAGCCAGCATCTAGGTTGTGATTGATAATCCTGAGACAAATGTCTCATGAGTGTTGAAGGCACTGGCTGAAATATACACTTGACCTAGGTACAATATATTACTGCTGCCACCATACAAATTGCACATGATAGTTTCATTCATCAATTTCTCCCACACCTTCAGAGTCCACCTGAATCTAGTGTTGCCTTGAAACGGATGTAACAGAGGCACTAAAACTCCTTGTTATGAAAATATATGTAATTTCTATTTGTGTCCTTTCCATGAAATCACTTGTCATTAAATATCCAATATATCTAAATTTCTGTGGATTACCCAGTAAAAAATAATTTGAATTAGAAGTTATTACTTTCTAAACGTCCACCTGTTAACTTATGGTCTTTGCTTGGGAGGAGGGGGAGACCTTTGTTCTTAAATCTTTTGAGAAATATTCTATCATATTATTTTCCTTCTGCTTTTGAATTCAGCCTGCATCCAGTTCCTTTCATTGGTGCTGGATGAAAAGATGTTGAATACAACCAGCATGTTCTGAGGGGACACTCCCCCTGCACCTGTTCTTTTCTTCTGGTAAAGACTAGTCACAAAGGAACCAAGTATGAAGACTAGAATTCTCAGTTCTTTTCCCTACTTACCATTTCCTCAGTCTCTGGAATTTTCTTACACTGTTGGTTATGCCATATGATATCCTGTAGAAGTCCTTCACCCACGAAAATTTTCCCTGGGCTTGGGACTTACCATCCACCTGCAGACTGATTCAAAACCAGTCAGTACTCCTCTTTTGGATAGCTATTTACAGTTTTGAAAAATTCTGCCTGGAATATAGAAAAAGAGAGAGTGGTCCCATGAAAATTGGCATCGTTGAATAATTTCTGCATCAGACCAAAGCAAAGAATTTTCCAAATACAACTGGAAATGCCACAGAGGGAAAAACAAACTGGAAAACAACTTAAGCCTCTAGTGCAGGTGTGTTGGCAAAAATTTCCACACAACTTTCACGTGATTCCTGCTGCTGAAAAAAAAATGTTTGGACTGAAAGCTCTTGAACTGAGAAGAGGGATCTTGAAGAATGTAAGAATGTTCTAACTCCTTTTTAAAATAAAGCTTTTATTTCTGATGACCTACAAGTTTTAAAAAGATTTGAAAGTCACTGAAAATAATAAAAAAAAGAACATCCTTCCCCTAAGTAATTATATTACCCAGAGATAGCTATCAACATTTTACCATACATTATCCCAACATTTTTTCTATGCATGAAAGACATATATTTTAATTAAATTGTATTATATTGAAAATTATGTTTAATGTACAAGATTTATAACTATAGATTCAACTCGATTTAGTTTATTATTCACATACTCTATTTCTTTATAGATTTTTAAGGTACTTAATCAGACAAGAACCAGAGTGGTATGTTAAAATACTCAATCCAAATTTCTGATTGTATTTTAATAGGTTTCATTCTCCATATTTTAATTTTTACCATAAAATTATATGACTGTTAAAATTATATGCATTATTGTACAGCATAGCTCTAAAAATGCCTTGATACTATTTTACAAAATAGTAAAGACTTTGAAACTATTTTTTTTCTTGTCTACCAAGTAAAGGAAACTTATTTGGAGAAAATATAGAAATAAGAAGTTATATTAAACACTTTTACTGACATAGAATGACCTCTGTTGACTCATTTATCTTTTGGATTGAATTGTGCCTTAGACTAATATTTCATCCTTAGCTTATTTTATTTGATATTCACTTGCTACATTTTTGCTTTTACTTTTATTTTTAAATACATTGAAGCTTTTGGAAGCGGTGGTGACATACGTCTCACAAAAGGAGAAAGCTGGATTTTGCTTTTTCCCCTGTTCAGAGACATTCTCTTTCACAGATGTGTTAGGCACACTCATGAAGTCCCACAAGGTGACACGTGCACCATTCTGTTCACAGCTGTGTTTTTCTTCTGTGAAGTTCTTTTTGCTCTGACTGCTGTTGCCTGGACTCTCCTTTAGCTCATCTCTTTTCCACTAGCAAAATGTTCTTAATCTTAGTTCTCAGAGACCCGTGAATATCAGGGCATCTGAGGATTCCCTGAAGTGTGCAAAGCTGTGTGTGTGTCTGCACCCGCTTATCTGGCCAGAGGATGCACACCTCTCCCTAGAGTCTCCTCTCAAACCTTCAACACGTTATCTACCTCTTCACTTCCACCTGCTGAGTAAAGAGCAGCAAGAAGAGAATTGCTACACTTGCCCTTAACAGCTGTCGACCACCTTGCCTGGTTTTGTGCTTCCAGACCTGGAGGTTGTGGGAGAGGACAGAGCCTCCCCTTGGAGGTCCTCAGGGAAGCCAGGCTGGAAGGTGGAGGATGTTGGGAGGAGAGGCCAAGGTTGTGAAGGGGCCCTGAGAAGACAGACCTGGAGTGTCAGGACTGGCAAGGGCTGGGGAGGGGTGGGAGGGGGGTGCTGTGGGCCAGGGCGGGCTCAGGACAGCCAGGAGGCAGTGCTGGGGTGAAGGGAAGCCTGGGAGTCCAGGCTCATGTTGCAAAAGAGTAAACAGGTATAGAGAAGGCCAAGGGAGATCTGATTTGGCATTTTCAGGGCAGACAGTGGTGACCTGGCTGAGATGCTGGCATGGTGAAGGGTGGCTCTTGTGACAGCTCCCTTTTTCTCTCCTGCCAATGCAGGTGAGGAGGCCAATGAAGGAGTGGCCTTCAAAGTGTCTTTCTAAAATTCACGAAAACAGTCACCACAGCTTTACCATTTTGAGGGAGCTGGTTTCATGTTTTGGGAAAACCTTTCACACATACACATTTTGCATGTTACAGGGTAGTAGGCATGTTGTCCTATATTGAATATGTTTGATGTATTGTTGAGGCACTTTTTCCACACTTCCACATAGTTTCAGAAATGATCCTTGAATGGCTCCATGAGACCTTATGCATCCCATCTGCGAGGGATATGCCCACAGGCCAAGTTACCAACTACTATCACGCCTGTTCTTTTCTCCTCTTAATTCCGTCTAGCCTCAACTCTGCAGAATCTACTTCTTACCCAAAGCCCCTTGGCCCTTATAGGTACTGCATCCCGTGTTCATAACCAGTGCGTCTGTCTCAGAACTCTTCAAGGGCTAAGCAGCTCGCGTTTCCTCCCTAGAGCTTCCCTCAGTGCCTAGAACAGTCTGCCGTGTTTTGAGTGATTCTGTAGAATTGAGTGCCACCTCTTGGGCCACAGTCGTACCTGTGCTAATACAGTGTCTAGATTCTCTTCTCTCACATTCCCAGGCTGACTGGAAAAGCCATTGTACAGGCAAATCTTTCTCACACATAAGGCCCAGGACCATACTTTCACAAAGAAGAAAACTTCTCTTGATTCTATTTCTGAATGGCAGATGACCTCTCCAGGAGAAAAGAAAAGAAAGTAAAATGCCATTGTGTGGCAGAAGTCAGGAAGGCTTCACGCCATCTGAATGCCAACCAGGCGATCTGTGTTCCCAATCAGACCTGCGATCCCCACGCACAGGACAATGTTGGTTTGACCTCAGCAGAAATCAGATCTGCTTTACATGGCAATGATGACAGCAAACATATGGAATTGATTAAATGAATAAATAACCCTACTTAGTTTTGCATAAGAATATGTGGTACCCAGGTCAAAGATAATCCCTAATTTTTCTATGCATAATAGATTCCAAAGTGTAAACATCACCAGTAGCCTGAACCAAACTAGATGCTTTAAGTCAACAGTCAAAGGTGTGATTGTAAACTCGGAAATATTGACAATGTTTGTGAATATCACTTCTCTAAATTAGGTGAGAGGTCCACAGCTGATATGGGTGCCTAATTTATCTGATATCTCAGCATCGGGCCTTGGCCAGCCTTAGAAATCTGACCACAGCCTTCTTGCTACTTCTCCCTGTAGACGATTTCTCTAGATTTTGTCTGCCATCTTTTAATTTATAAATGCAGCACAATATCAAATAATCCATCAGAAACTTGCTATTCCCTGCTAAAACTTCCTGACTTATTTCACTCCTTTGAAGTCCTAGGTATTAAACAAAATTTGTTAAGGTCTCAAGGTGATTTCTGTTGACGGCAATTTTATTTCACTCTTTCATTTCATGAGGTTTGAGCAGCCATTCCTCAGTGATCTCTAGAGCCTGACTACACCAGGGCACGGGGACCCGTACGCCTGTGGCTGGACAGGCTGGGAAGATCTGAGCAGCAAGCTGCAGGGGGAAAGGCAGGAAGACAGGGTGCCAGAAAACAGGGTTGGGGCCCAGACCAGGAGCCAACCTCAGGCAGACCTCCAGTAAAATCAAATGAGACTGCAGTAGGCAAAATTGCCCTCCACCCAGCCCCAGGGTAAGTCCAAGTGCTACCCTTGGGCCCTGTGAAGGTAGTCTCCTTTGGACACAGGTTTTTGCAGGCTTGTGATCCAGTAAAGGATCAGGAGATGAGCTATTCCTAAACGGGGTGGGCCCTAAATCTACTGCTTAGCACCTTTGAGTGGAAGAAGAAAGAGATCAGAGGTACAGAGATGCAGAGACATGGAGGAGAAGCCTATGCAGGGACAGAGGTGACACGGAAGTGATGTGTGGATGAATCAAGGAACATCAAGGGTTGCTAGCAGCCAGCAGAAGCTAGAAGAAGACTGTGAAATGTTCCCCTCCCAGCTTCCAGAGGGTCAACACTGATGGAACCTCGATTTTGGACCTCTGGCCTCTAACACTGTAAAAGAAAAAAGTCACCAAGTTTTCAGGAACTTGTAACAGAAGCCCCCGTAAACGAATGTGCCCTTCCACATATGTATCCACTCTCCCATGTGGATGCTCAGCAGCTGTAAGCTTGGGGAGGGTGGCATCTGTGCCTCCTCCACGACCTCTCTAGCCTACCACAGTGCCGGGCATTGGCCTTCATTATGGAACCAATGAATGAAATCTGTTCTGCCTCCCACAAAGATGGACCAAAAACCCTAGGGAAAGGATGATGTCTTTCTTTTCAGACTCTAGCAATATAAATCCTCAGAACTAACAATTTGAATATAAGAATCAGCATTCAGAGAAGGTTAGGTAAAGTTTTATTATCTTTACTCATGTGAACATATAAAAGAAGAAAATTTAAAAAGCATATTCTGTTCCACTCAGGTTCAATGTTGGTGTGACCAAGATGGACTTGGTGACTTGCATAGGATAAGATGTGCTCATTTTTCTTCCGGTCCACAACTATTTCAAATGTTGCTTGAGTACTATAACAGTGGTAAGTGCTTTGTAGAACCTAGCGTAAGACTAAGCAGCAGTTCATCAAATAACTGCAACTTCCCTAGCACATTATTGCAGACATAATAAGAGCACAAAAGGGAAACAGAGTGTGCTGTGGTCACTAGCAACTGACAAATTGTTCTTGTAACTCTCCGTGAAGGCTTCAAGGCATGGATTATTTCTCTTTTTGCTTTCTTCTATTTTTCCTAGTGTCAATCTCATGATGCAATCCAGCTATATTGTACTAAATAATTAAATAAATGCTATTCTTCTATCATCTAGAATTTCAATAATACTCCCCTCAACCTTTTGATTGACTTTCACTGTTAGAAGAGAAGTGCATCCTTTCCCTGGATCAGAGAGGATGAATAAGCCAGAATCCCAAGCAGCCAGAAATCAGTAAGGACCCAAAGAAAGCCCATTCTCAAAGATGTGGCTCAGAGTAAAGACAGGAGGCAGAATCACGGGATCTGGATTCTTCACTGTAAAAGGAAACTTCATCCGGGGAGCTGCCAGCATTCTACCAGGCCATCTGCTTTGGCAGCCACAGGCACCTGTTAGAACATGTGGTGCCTAAACAGAGACTGTGTCTGCACACACAACCACTGCAGGCTGGACAGTGTTTGCCAGTTGAAAGAAAAAAATCACCAAGGCAGGATTTTGATGAGCCACACTTTTAAAAATCTTTGTTTTTTTCTGGGTTGGCAATATTAGTCAAAAAATCATGTGGGTGATTGCCAATCAACTGATGCCCTCGTGAAGCACCTGTTGAATCAGGTATAGCACTGATCCCTGGGGAGCTGGGATTTTTGTCCTCTAGGTGAAGATGGACATCCTGGGGACATTTGCATCTCTGCCAGCAGCACCCTTTCTCTCCTTCTCTCTCTGCCCCTTGCCCCATCCTTCAGTCCATCTGTTTCTGATGGATTTGATTCCACCCTGTGTTCAGGATTGGAACATGTGGCTGAGATCAAGCCAATAAGTTCTTTGCATTGTCCTGTCCATGGTCAATGAGACTATGGCTCTGAATGTTGTACTCAGATCTCCCCATCTCCTGCTATGTGGGATGCTGTGGGGATGGAGCCCTGGGAGCTGCTGGCAACCAACTTGTGCCCAGGTGGGGCCATCAACACCCAAAGTATGGAACTAAGAGATGGAGAGAGGGAAATTGGACATTATGCCATCATTGGAACCCCCAATCAAAGCTTGCCTGAACTCAGCAACCCTCCTGGACTCTTTTTTTTTTTTTTTTTTAATATTTTTTTAGTTGTAGATGGACACAATATCTTTATTTTATTTATTTATTTTATGTGGTGCTGAGGATCGAACCCAGTGCCTCACGCATGCAAGGCAAGCGTTCTACCACTGAGCCACAATCCCAGCCCTGGACTCTTAATTTATAAGAATGAACCAATTCTCTTCTTTCTTTTGGGCTTACACCAGTTTGGTTTGCAACTTCCCCCAAACCTTCACTGACATAAGAGACATGATCAAAGGGGTGTAATCAATAAATGCCCAAGGTCAAGAGAGTGGCCTGTATAGGTTATACACACATGGAGTAGAAAAGAAGAAAGAAAGAGAATGTCCTGGCTCAGCCAGGTGTGCTCATGAGTGGAACAGCGTGGACGAGGGACATCACAGAGGACAGAGGTGATGCCAGCTCACTGAAGAGCTGAACAATGAATTTGAAACTTGACCTTGGGTGAGGAGGAACCCTGCAATCTTTTGAGCCAAAAAATGACCTGATGAGAGGGAAATTGATCCCCAGGGATCACCGATTTTGTCAATCCTCTCTCCACACAATTAGGAGAGAGGGCCAGACTGGCTTGATGGATAAATGTATGTTTTGTTTGTTTAACGTTGCCTTTTAGAGGCTTTTAGCTCATTAGAGGATACATTAAATTATACTGGTTTCCTCTTTGGTGACAGAAAAGCAAACACCACAGGAGCCCTCACCTTGCCCACTGAGGACAAAGAGCCAGGTGAATGTGCCCTTGGCCCCCAAGGAAAATGGCGGCAGCCTGTCATTAGCCATCTGGGATGCTGGGGAGGATTTCAGATCTCAGGGTCAACCACCACGATACTGACTAGATGACTCTTAATCTTGAAAGTGCTTATAAGACAAGGTGACACGGACTAGGTAAGGGACTCAAGTTGGAGTCCCTTAAGTCTAATAAGTCAAAATCCTTCAGTAAGGGCTCCTCGCCACCATTCTTACAGAACACAAGAGACTGCATCATAGGCACCTGTGGCTCAAACTCCTCTGATGGAAACTAGATCTGCAACTCGTCTTCAGAGTATTCCTAAATATTCTAGAATATCTAAAATATTCTAAATATGTGTCTACTATTGCCACATAGCCCTGCTGCTAAATTGGGGTAGAAGTGAAAAAATCAAAAGGAATGCTTTCATTCCCTTCTCTTAGATCTGAAGATTCTATGACCTCATCATTAGGGCAATTCTCTTTCAACAGCAATTAATTCCAAAGTTTAACACATGAGCAAACAGTCCCTTTCTGCATGGCCTTCATTCAAACATACCATCACAGATAGGGAGGAAAAGCCCTTCTGAAGGTAAAATTCCCAAGGAGAAGGAAGTGATTTCAGTGGGACTGTCTAAAATTTTGTAGGGTTTTAACAATAACATGAGACTCACAGTGGTATTATGTGAAAAATTGCCGGAACATCTGTTATGTTAAGTATAACAACAACAAAACCAAAATAAATCTCTAGTGAAGGAAAAAAACTCATAATAGATTAATGTGGAGCTTCTGCCTGATTTAAAGGGAAACTGGCAAAAACTTCAGTGGGAATATGATGGTGCAAAAGTAATAATATGATCTGAATGAAGCAATGCCAACTTTCAGGGTCTGCTAGCTCAGCCCTCTCATGCTCGGCATATTTACACAAGGAGTCCTAAGTTACCAGAGCCAGCTCCAAGGAGACCAGCTGTCAGTCACAAACAACTTTGTTCTTTGTGTTTTCTTCATTGTTTTCAATAGAAGCATTTTTTTTCTTAATAAGAAAAGTGTGATCTGATTGGTGACAAAAAAAAAAAAAAATACCCACACATTGTCAAGTCAATTTTCCTCCTGAACGTGTAGCCATGCCATTTGAGATGAAAAGACTTTCTTCGAATCTGGCTAGATATGGAGAAATAAACAGATGAAATGCTAAAAATCATAGCAAGTGTTCAAAATCCAGATTGACTCAATCTGACTTATAAAGAACTTTTTGAATAATTTTCTAAAAACAGCTAATTTGGGCAAAACTTCCATATCCCTAGGAAATAAAATGTCCCTCTTCTGGTCAACTCTGAGAAATTCTAGCAGCCTATAAGAAGTGCATTTAGAAATTTTGTGCAAATTTTAAAGATTGGTCAGGGGAGGTCCAAATTGTTCTACATAGTAACAACTGGATGCCTCCCTCACATCTTCAAAACAAGGTCTGAGCTAGGCTTGTGGCGTATGCCTGTAATCTCAGTGACTCAGGTGGCTAATGCAGGACAATCACAAGTTCAAGGCCAGTCTCAGCAACTTAGCAAGACCCTCAGCAACTCGGTAAGACCCTGTTTTAAAATAAAATATAAAAAGGCTCTGTGGTAAAGCATTCCTGGCTTCAATCTCCAGTAGCAAAAAATAAATAACAAAATAAAAAATAAAGCAAACCTCTTAAATAATTGGTTAATGAGCGTCAGGCATCTCCGAACCAAGGTGGCAATGTGGTGTTTTGTCAGTCTTCATGTAAAGAGAATATATCCCTTTGGAATAGAGTAGCTGAAATCTCACAATTTAGTAAATCTAAATAAAAAAAGATGCAAGAAGATCTCCCAAGAAACATACCATACCATACTATTATGAAAATAAAGAATCATATGGTTTTGTGCACCTGGCCTAGAATATTCTAGTGATCTTAACCCTGCTGACCTCTCCAAATGCCTCTCAAGTCACCAGGTCCCTGACTCACCACCCTTCAGACAATTTATCCTGCTACCAGTCTCTCTTAGAAATATCCCTTCCCACTTAACTCATCTCATGACTGCCTTTTTAAAGAACTCTGTATCTTCTCTGTCTTTCTCTCCATGTCTTTTAGTAGCCAAGTCCAAATTTTCCTTAGGAGGAACCATTTCGGCCCACCCCTTGTCAGTGAAATTTTGAAGAGACCAAAACTCTTTCCAGAAAGCTGACCAAGCAACAGCCACAGTGATTGGTTCCAAGACTGACATGTGACTTATGATTGACCAATGAGGATCAGCCCCTAAAGTCATTCTGGAATCAATGTGAAAGAGGCACAATTTACCTCTCTTTCCTCCTCTGCCTCCATCTTTTTCCTTTAACTTGTTTGAATTTCCCTTTTGTCACTTGCAAATGGAAGAATATGAACTGATGAGCTTCTTCAAACAGGACACTTCTGCCCAGAACTAAATAATGAGTCTCCAGTTAGCATTGATGCTTATTTTCTTGGCAGTTGGGGTTTATGAAGAACACTAACCATGATTTGCAAGTATGTTGTGATTTGCATGTTTGTTGTCTATCTCCTTAATAAGATATAAACTGCATGAGTCTCAAGTGCTAGATTAAGGAGAATATTTTATTCATTGATACTAGTGTGCCCCAAAGGAATATGTGCCAAGCAGTGGTCCAATGTTAGCTCACTCAGAAAAAATAATATTACAAAAGCAATAAAAACATTAAGATTAAGACCTGGCTGGATAGAAAGGGAAGTCCTCTTGTAACCTAAAAGCCCATATCTGCTGCTTCTATCATCATGGAAGACATTTATTAGCTTAGAAAGAACCAATGTTTCCTCACAAGAGTCATTTGAAGGAGGTGTTGGCTGAGCCTTGAATTTCAAGTCTTCTCCTGGAGCACTAGCACAGTACCATGGTGAATGGACTCAGGGATGTAGGTTATATTGTATATTCCCACAGATGACCTTGGGGATTGATGCACAAGGGACTTGCTCAAAGTTCTCTGCAGGCTTTATGCAGTTCAGTACTTGGTTATGGAACTCATTGAGTGGGTCAGGAGACAGGGAAGATCCCATGGCAATGGCCTGGAGTTTTCCATGTTATCAACTTGGGAACACTAGGGGAGAGGTAGTGTTTCAGAAATTATTTAATTGATGTAATATATTGGACCTCTCACAGGGTGCTGAGTGGGTCCGAGAAATTCTAGGCCTACAGAGCTGAATAGGAATGGGCTTTGGACACTTGCTTGACACTCTCTCCCTTCCCCATCACCGCCACTTGGATGGGTGGACTGAATAGGTTCTCTCTTACTTTCTGGGTAGGGCTTTAGTTCTGGGTTTTGAAACTTTAGTACATATCAGAACAAGTTGGAGGCAAGGCTAATGTCCTCTTAGAGGACCCTCTGCTGGATGTAATGCTCTGCCATAGCTGTCTTGACATTCTTAATCAATTCTAACAAGGAACTTCAAATCTTCATTTTGCATGGGGCCTCACAAATTGCACAGTTGGTCTTGCCTGAGGGAATTTGTAAATGGAGATGCCAGGCCCTGCTTCTTATTCAGAAGGTCTTACATGGGTCTTAGGATTAATTAATTAATTTCTCTCTCTCTCCCCTTCTCTCTTCCTCCTCCCTCTCTCTGTCTCCCTCCCTCCCTCCCTCCCTTTCTCTATTTCTCTCTCTCTCTCTTTCTTCCAGGGATTGAACCCAGGGGCACTTTGCCACTGACTCACATCTTACCTGGGTCTTAGAATCACTATTTCTAGCACACAGCGAGGCAATTTCTTTCCTAACCCCTTTTTGAGAAATATTTGCATCAATGCTAACTGGAGACTCATTATGTACAGGGAGTTTAAAGAAGTTTTCCTAAAAAAAGATAAATTCTGAGACTATAGAAAAAGCAGGCACCAACATTTCCAAAAGACAGGAGAAAACTTGTTAGAGATCCTTCTGGACATGACATATTTCTGTCTTGGTTCTATCATTTCTGTAATGATCACTACAGTGTTTAACAATTCTTGGGTTCCTGGATTTTTAAGAATTTCCTCTGAAAGAAACTCATAAATGTCAAGATCACTTTCCTCTGTTGTCCAAAATAAAAAGGAGAGAGCTGAAGCGTGCCTAAGGTCTTGAAGGAATCTCATGGCAACTAACAAGGAAGGTTGATACAAAGGAGCATCCCTCCCAGTCCCTTTCCCTAGCAGACATCACCAATCAAACTCCTAGACATCACTAATCAATCACTCATTTCTTCTGAGTCCAGGTCTGGCCCCAGATCCTGTCCCAATCCAGGAGCCACCACCAATAACTGGACTTGTTAATGCAGGTGAAAACCATTTCCAGTTATCTCAAGTGGGACGGGGAGTGGGGAGCTGAGGCTAAGCAAGTGTAAAAAAGTTACTCTTTTTTCAGATAAGGTAGAACCATTAAAAGGGTCATTCGTTTTAAGGATAAATTTACTTACCAGATGCTTGTGCTGAAAATAAACAGACACCCAACACTTTCAGAGGAATGATATCATCACTGTCAGCTCCTTCCCTTGGGATGGTTGAAACTCTGGGGCTCTTGAAGTAACTTGACCACTTTTGATAGGAAAAGTACTGGGTAATTTTATTAGCATACTTAGCTAGTGTAACCAATGATATGGGGTCCTCTCTGAGTTGGAGGGAGGAGGACTTCTCCTCTTAGCCAAGTCTATTAACTTCCATGCTTTCAAAGGAAATCAGGGAATTTGCATTTTTAAATAGGAGGTAGCTACCACCTTACCTCTGAGGTCAGGATCTCATTAAGAATCAACAGCACATCTTGAGCCTCCTCTCACCAAATTGACATTCCTCTGAACTTAGCTTTTGGCTCAAAAATGTCACACGTACTAAAACTCACTTGAAAGTATATTAAATTCCAAGACCCTGCTGTTGGTTAGAGAGGGGCGAGCATACGAGCCGAGCGATTCTGGGATCCAGAGTTCTGCTTCCAACCACAGCATTATTGAGCACTTCATCAGGGCACCAGCGATTTCTCCCTAGCACAAGCCCTTCAGGCCGCTGTCTCACGTGTCAGGAGTGGGGGTAGGCAGGGCCTGCGGTCGATCCAGCCCTGCAGAGGCATCCTCAGACCAGTGTGGGTGTTTGATGGAAAAGCACACCCCCAAACAGGCAACAACAATAAAAGCCCCTTTGACTCTTTCTTTAATGTTCTAAACCAATATAAAGACCTCGAATCAGGATGTGTGTTAAAAGGAAAGCTGGAGTGAGCAAAAGAGTTCAGTAAATTCCAGGCAGGAAGTTACTCAAGCTGTGAAATCCATCACCTCAACAATATTTATCCTTAGTAGAGAGAGGAGATATTGTCCCCAGTCAGAGGCACCAAAAACCTTCATGATATGTACATATGCAAATGTGCAGAGGAAGACCTGGAAAGAAACACAGCCCCCCACAACCTATTTCCTCCTCTAAAGCAAATACAAATATAACAGTGGTTATCGTAGAGCAGGGCAGGTGATGAAGAAGGATGTTCAAAGAGGACTTAGGTCTTTTTCATGTTTCTATTGTTCTGAAAGAAAATGGACTCAGATATGAGCAGTGAAATTAAAAATCACTTTGAAACATTTTTGTGTGATCTTCAGATGGACATTTTGCATCTAAACCTGCCCTTTGTGCAGTATCCTCCTGGATTTTACAGGAAATAGCACAGATGCAGTGCTTGCCAGGGACGGTGTGTGGCAGAGTCGCATAGGTAGGGAGTGGGCAGCTGGGGTGGTCAAGGCAGCTTGAAGACCAAGCAGACATGTGGACTGGAGTTCCTTAAATTGTGTGGGACTCCAGCAGAGAAGGATGAGTGGCTGATGAAGGCAGTGAGTGGCACTGGTGCTCTAGGAGCAGCCGTGGTAGGAGGCTGGGGTCTGAGGACCCACAGGACTGGGTGAGAGCCTGGGCGAGGCAGCAGGATGAGATGAGGGAGAATAGGTGGACCGGAGTGACATGCCCAGGAGTTGTCTGGGTACTATGGTTTGGATCTGGAATGTTCCCCCAAAGGTTTGGCTCATAGGTTGGGGTTTCAGGAAATGATTGAATCTTAAGGAGGGCTCTCATCTCAGTGGATTAATCTACTTGATGGATTAATAATTTCAATGGATTATTAGGAGGAACCCAGGTGGAGGTAGTAGGTCACTGGGAGTGTAGAAAGGTTTATCTTGTCCTCAGCCCTTCCACTCTCTTCTCTCTCTCTCTCTCTCTCTATGCTTTCTGGCGGCTATGAGCTGAGCAGCTTCCCTCCACCAAGCCCTTCCACCATGATGTTTCTGCCTTGGAGCAGCTGGCCTCAGGCTGAAACCTCTGAAACCCTGGGCCAAAGTCTTTCTCCAAGTTGTTCGTGTCAGATGTTTTGGTCACAGAGATGAAAAGCTGACTAACACACTAGATAAGACCCAAAGATGATACCCCGTTTTTCAGTCTAGGAGAAATGGAAACCCAATAATTCCACTTCTACTGCTGTTTTGGGAAGGGGAGCCAGAGCAAGGAAAGCCAGGGAGAAAAACTAACGGGCAGAGCTCCGAAGCCAGGAAAAGAGCTAGAAGTGTTACCGACAGGAGCCTTGGAAGAAGAGATGGTTGAGGGAGTTCATCAGCCATGTTAAATTCTATGAAGAGGCCATTGAGAAAAAGCAGAGGGACTTTGTGTTCAAATACCAAGGTCTAAACTCATGCTGTTGAGTGCCTGGTGTGGTTGTTGTTGTGTTAGGAGGATTAATTTGATTTCTCCATTTTTTAGTTCCCCAAAACCAACATGGGACTAGCCTTCTCAAAACTGTGGAGAACTTGCTCCATGAGCAGTGTTTCAGTGCATTATAAAGCAAGTTGTCAATTAGGTGGTTGGAATATAGTAGCTATACACAACATGCAAATGTGTATATAAACATATCCATTTTTAATCAACACTGTGGAGGTTAATGACATATGGCTACATAACTATCAATCATTCACATATTCTTTTACTTGAACTAATAATATAGCACCTATATAGCATAGTCTTCAGATATTCTCAAATGTCATTAGATGCCTTGTACAATTAGGAAGGGAAAGTAGGATGAGCCACGCACATGACATTTCTGCTTTCTCAATGAACAAGGGAAGCATCTGAGGGCTCCTTCCAATGTTTTCCTCTCCTGCAATCACTTGAACCCAGTGCTCAAACTGACATGTCTGCAGGTTATGTCTGTGTTTAGGAGACTTAAATATCTATCCATATTTTCATCAAGCCATCTGCAAAATGGGCTTCCTCAGCTGCATATCATTTGGGGCAGAGTCCTGGCTAAAAGCTGCTCGCCCTAAGTGAACTGGGAATATTTCCCGTTTCCTCCTTTGCCCTCTCTCCACCCTAATCCCTACCAAGAAGTACGTGTTTCTGCAGAAAAAGTCTTGAGCATGTCAAATATGCAATCATGTGGATCTCTAATGACAAACGGGCATGAGAGGAACACTCCCATCTGAGGCCATGGCAAAACTGCTCAATGATTACTCTTTCTCCTCCCTCGCTCAAGCAGAATGCCTCCAGGAAGATGGTTCTGTTTTCATATATATTTATGGTTTGTAAGCCTTTGGTAAATATGATTTTATTTCAGATAATTTACTATACACTAGGTGATAGGAAAGGATTGGCAAATTCCATTCAGCCATCACTGCATTTAATGCAAAGATTATAGCAATTCTGCAGAGCCACATCTTTGAGCAGGAGTATATATGTGCATTCAAGGTGAAAATGCTAATGGAAATCCTCAAAAAGTAGCAAGGCAAAATTGAAAAAGCTACCATGTCTTCAGTGTCTGCTCCGTGCCAGATACTGTATGGTAGTTTGGACTTGTTATTTTATTTTGCATCTGTTTGAAGGTAGATGTTTCTTTTTCTTGACAGTGAGTTAACACATACTTCTTGGTAGGGATTAGGGTGGAGAGAGGGCAAAGGAGGAAACGGGAAATATTCCCAGTTCACTTAGGGCGAGCAGCTTTTAGCCAGGACTCTGCCCCAAATGATATTCAAAGGGTCAACTGACCTTATTCTACGTCACAGAGCTGGTGAGTGCCAGAGGAAAGACTCAATTCCAGGCCCTGCTTTCCTTTCATCATGGAAAAGAATTTCTCAAGCACTGGTAGGTTTGAGAGTCTGACATTTCCAGATGCTTCTAGTGGGAGTATCTCAAGAACACACAGGTCTC
>PVHX01000668.1:34325-269102 GCA_004024805.1 Geosciurus inauris
GCCTGTAATCCCAGCACTTAGGGAGGCTGAGACAGGAGAATCGCGAGTTCAAAGCCAGCCTCAGCAATGGCGAGGCGCTAAGCGACTCAGTGAGACCCTGTCTCTGCATAAAACACAAAATAGGGCTGGGGATGTGGCTCAGTGGTCGAGTGCCCCTGAGTTCAATCTCCAGTACCAAAAAAAAAAAAAAAAAAAAAAAGAACACACAGGTCTCTCAATCAGGGGTTTGGGGGCCAGAATCCCCAGAGTCCAACAAGGTGCCTTCCCCATGAAAAGTATTCTTAACTGTGAGCTGAGTGAAGAGCCTAAGTCATTCTCAGGAAAGGGAAGGCTCCCAGAGATGCTGTTCTCACAGCTGTTCATGGATGCTTTTGAGCTTCAGCCACTTCTGGAAGGCCATCACGTGGCCCTCATCAGCAGTGACCATCTCACTTTCTCAGATTGTTCTAGAAGAACTAAGGCATGTACATTCCCAATTGACACTCATTTTTTTCTGGACTTGAGATTGTTATTGGTAAAAGCCATAGAACCATGCAGATAACCCTGGACCAAGAAAAATCTGTCCTTCATTATAGTTGTTTAATGCTCAAGGGATTCCTAACTAGACATTTCTTCCTACATTGGTTTTTTCATTGGCCATGCAAAGCTCTCTTGCCAGGCCAGTCTTGAATATATTTACAAGGTTACCGATGTCCATTATTCACTTAAATATAGATTAGGAATACTGACAAACACTTTCATTCAAAGAGCCTGATCATTTTCTAGATTAATCTTCATAGCAGGACTTAACCTTACTCTGCTTCCAACAACTTTCCTATACACACTCCCACAAACCCAGAGTTTCATAAAAATGTTGTAAATAACCTTAAAGCCCTTTATGAATAATTATGAGTTTTTAAGTTTTTGTGAATCTGCATATTAATTCTGTTCCATAAATAAAACATGAAGCAAAAATCCACCGTGAGCGTCAGGGGGATAGAGAAAGAGAAGGAAGGATAATTATCAGTTTAATGTGGGAACATGCTTAACCTGAAAGATTACCTCCAAAATTGGTGACATCCTAAGTATATATAATTTACGAGGATGTTTTCATTTAAATAAAAGGGGAAAGATTTATATTGAGTCTGCCGTTTTCATAGCTCTCTCCGCAGCCCACAGCTGAAAAAGCAATTGTCAGAATTTTTATTTGCTGGGGATTAGTCCTCTTCACATATTTAGTTCCTTTCTTCCCCAAGCCTTGTGTGCTTAGGTACCACCTGAGTCACATTTTTATATTTGGTGTGTGCTATTTGGCTATCCATCTATATCTCCAGGTTTTCTTAAAGGGAGGAATTGGTGTCAGGCCACTGGTGACTAAATGCACGCATGTTGCCCCCGCTCAGGCCTTAGGCATAGAAAGGCCAAGGGGAAGCAGAGCTAGTTCTCAAATGGTTCATGTCACTCCTGTTTGAAGTTCCTGGGGTGGGCAGCGCATGGCCAGCAACAGCCCAAGTGGAGCCTGGAGGGGTCTGTGGATTCCACAAGACTGCGATGCCCCAGGGCACCATGGTCGTACCTTTAGCCAGTTTGCACATAAGAGAGACCAGGCCTCACCCAAGTCTCCATGGACCTACCGTGCCTATCGGATAACTGACATCGGTATAATGAGAGATGCATTTTCTGGTGACTCTGAAGACCATGTTTATAAACATCATCCTGGAACAGCTGGAAGTCCTCCACGACTTGTGCTCCTCACGCTTGCCCCCACGTCCAGGGCTTTGCCGGGCAAGGTCATGTTGTCAGCACAGTGCGTCTCTCGGGGAGTCAGACCCATCTTTTCCCGGACATCTGATCACTAGAGCCATGGAAGGTAGAAATGGATTTTGCACACACATTCTCTTGCTTAATTAGTGAAAAATAGTGTCAAAGACTTTTTGAAAGCATTGAACAAGACTAGCAACGGATGATAATGGCATTTTAGATTCCCATATTTATTGAAAATGTTCTTTCCTAGTAGCATTTCTATTTATTGTGTCATTTTCTCTACTTCTAGACAGCCTCAGACTGGTTGGGACGGGTGCTAAGAAGGTCTTACAGTTGGGTACATGGAGGCAGACTTTCCCAAGGTCATAGAATTTGATATAATTTCAAGGTTTCCAATGATATCAAGCAACCGTGAACAATTATTGACACGCTATCACTAGCTGTCTTTTTTTTTTTTCCTTCAGTATTTTTTCTCATTCCTGCAAATTTTTTAATCGTCCAATTATGAGCAGCTGGGACAATTAAGTTTGTGACGAGGATAATTTAAAATAACTCACATACCATTGACTTAGTTTCACCAACTTGGCCTATCCCCAGCAGTACCTTAAGGGACATGATGGGAATTAGAGATAAAGTATGTGGTGGCCTCTCTATGGCCACTTTTCTAGAAGGTTCTCTGTTATGTTTACTTAAGCCAGAGTTCTCTGGTAAGAGACCAGGCCTCCTCACAAGAGAAGGCTAGCTGAATTATTCAACCCATTTCTTTTTGAAGATTTTGATATTCTAGGAACTGTGCTTGGTGTGAGAAGTTCAAAGTAGAATGAGTCAAGTTTTCTGTCCTCTCCGAGCTTCAAGTGTAGCCACAGAGACAGAGAAGCTCATCACAAATCAGGGCACTAGAAGTTTCAACCCAGTGATAGACTAGAGAGACACGTTGGCAACACCAGGTCTCTTGAGTGAGCTGCCATTCAAACTGAATACTAAGAAGGAATGTTTTTAAAGATCTGTTTGAGGAGCCCAAAAGTTTAATTGAGGAGGAGGGGAAAGGGATGGCAGCCTGGTAGCCGATAAAGAAGTATGCATCTCAATAGAAACTTTTTTAACACTCTTGCTTTGGTTTATAAAATCTATCACTTAACTACCATCTTGCAATGGATGGTAGCTTTCCTCCTTTGAGCTACACTGTTGACCTCATAGCAAAAGCCTCCTTTAATTGAATCAGCATTTTATTGACAGCATGCAAATCATATTCAAGCTGGTTTTTCTACTTGTATTCTATGATAAATCTTAGATGATGAAACCTTAGTGTTTCTGCAGCCAACACATTAAACTACAATAAATTGCAAAGACTGTGCTCAAGCCAAAAAAAAAAAAGCAACATTTTAGTAATATGCATGTCATTTGTATTAAACAAAATCCAAAATGCATTACTTAACAACACAATTGACAAATATTGTGCTCCATTTGGAAGGACCCAGAGCCGTGCCCCACCACCATTACCACCGTATTATGGTATTTTCAGCTAGACCTTGTGGTTAACAGTGCAAGTTAATTCTGACATGTGCAGACATACATAAATGCATGGACTTTATAGTCAAACTCAGCTGCAGTTGAAATTATTGAGCAAACTCTTTTCATGGAGCTCCAACACTTTCAAAATCCACAACAAAAATAGTAGGCCAGCTGCCCAGGCTAGGAGGAGACCCTCATTACATGGCATTTGCATTCCATTAACCACCAGGCAGTGGGTCAGTCATTGCCTGTCAGACGTTCAACTCATTCTTTTTGTGTTAATTAGCAGAGAAATAAGGAGTTAATGAAGATCTTCTGATCTATGATGACTCATCTGGTTGCTCCAGCCCAATCGCCACTCTGGCCCTGTTCAGCACACCCCACTCAGGCGCTGGGAGCAGGAGAGGGAGGTGGCAACAGCGGTGGGGCGTTCTCAGGGGCCTTCCGGCATGGTGGGCTTTGTTAGCTCAAGATTAGAAAGAGTTAATTGCTTCAAGATTGCTGGGAGATTAGGTTACTGGGTGGGATGTATCTATGTAAGCATATGTCAGCGCTAGTTAGAAGATAGGAGACGCTTATTTTAATAAACTTATGAAAAGAAGAATTAATTTGTCATTACATTGGAAATCTTATTTTATTAACTTAATTTGAAAATGTAAAGCTGTCTGAAATTCTGGTTTTTCACTCACTTTCCTCCTGAATATGTATGAATCACAGATTAATTGATGTGCTACACTGTTCATTCAGGGCTTTTTTTCTGGACATTTCCCCCTAGGTTCGTTTGCTGATGAGGGCTGGCTTCAGTGGGGCAGGTTGGCTGCAGTGAGCTCTGGGCTATCCTCCTGGTGTGGGAGATGGGGGAAACATGGCCTCTGGGAGACCAGGGTCCGTCCTGCCAAGAGAGAGCCATCCATCTGCTTCTGTGTTGCTTCCACCCCTTGGGGTGCAGTTTGTATGTGGAGCCCAAGAAATGGACTGGGAAAGAGTATGGGAGAACCTCAAGGACCATTCCCCAAACCAAAGCCATCAGTGTCTGCTAAATGCTCCGTTTATATTTTTGATTAAGGCAAATGACCCAGCAAGGCATACTGTTTGAGGACAAGATCAGAAATGTCCTTGTCTCTTATGTCCTAGGAGCAGGTCTGTTTACTGAGCACTTACCATGTGCCAGAACTGTTCTAAGCACTTTGTTCTGTTTGCTTCTTTCACTCTTTATGACAAACCTACGTGACAAGGACAATTAACATCTGCATTTTACAGGTAAAGAAACCGAGGCAAAAAGAGGTGCAGTAACTTGCTGAAGGGAAAACATGAGAAGTACCAGCTGTCCACCCCAGAGCGCTGCCTTCCCATCACAGCCCTGCACCCTCTGTGATATAATTAAGGGAGTTTGACCATGTGACAGTTAAGAGAAGTTAGAGCCCCTGCCCTGCCCTAGTGGAGCAGGGGCTGTCCCAGAGCAGTGTGGTCAGCCACCAGTGGGGGCCCAGCATTGCAAAAACTTCTGGGCTTTGGTTCAATTCCACCAAAAAGATGGGAAACTCAGAGTTTTAAATGAAATCTTCTGATTTTAAATTATTTGTCCAAAAAAATTTAAAACTATGCAGATTGAACAAAACCATCAATGGACAACTACCTGTGATCCTTGCAGATGGGGGGAGCTTTTTAGATGGTTTCTTCTCACGGTGCCTCATATGCCAGTCCTGGGCGAATAGTTGAGTGGATCAGTGACTCCAAAGGTGGGTCTCAGCCCATTGACACGTGACGGCACTGGTATGGAGAGCTGTCATTCACTCTACAACTCCCTGAACTAGGATCCTTTCATCAGATCAGCAGAATTGACTTTCCTAGGGGAAGGAAGTGCATTGGAACTATGGGGATTATCATTTGAACCCTCTTCCTAACAACTCACTGGGTCCTCTTTTCTGATTGGGATTAAGATAAAATGGGCCAAAAATAATCTTCAAAATATTCCACAACCTGACCAATGTCTGGCTCCACAAGGTCCCTAAGAGCCTGACACCATTCTACAGACTTTCTGCCTGGCCAGTAATCTGCCTCTAGTTAAATATTTTTAATACAGCTCAGAAAAACAGGTCTATATACCAAAGAAAAAAGAAACAAACAAACAAAGGAAAGAGGGAAGGAAGGATAGAAGGAAGGAAGATGATAATGATTCTAGGGTCCTCTACCATCATTAATGTAAAATAGCTCCAATTTCTGAGTTCCCTGAAATAGATTTACATGCATGGTTGAATTTTGTATACAGTGGATATTATTATTATTAGCATCTGATTTTGCAGATGAGGGAACTGGATTGCTTCTCAAGATGATATAGGGGTGATACAGTTGAGATCAAACTAGCCTTGCTGCCTCCACAGCCCAAGCTCTTGTGCATAGGCCCAGGAGTTGTGACTTTTTCTGCAAAGAGCTATATGGTAGTTTCATCTTCACCAGCTAGCATCTCTATGGCAACGTCACCACTCTGCTGTAGTAGCGCAGAACAGCTATAAACAATATGTAAACAAATGGGCCCAGCTGTGTTCCAATAAACTTTTCTTTATAAAAGCAGGCAGCAGGCTGGATTGGGTCCACTGGCTGTGTTTGTCAAGTTTTCCACAAGGTCCTCTTGCAGAAGAGGTTAAATCAAGAGTGAACTTGGGCTTGGACTAGGCTTCGCATCTCTCTTCCCTTGGTGGGATTCACACTGCTCTGGTAAGTTGGGTGGGCTTTCTAAAACCAGTCTACCTGGTGCTTTACAACTAAGAAAAAGCTGGGCATTTACTTATGCCTTTTCTTTTTTTTTTTTTTTTAATGATGTGCTATTATTTTTTTATATCTTTATTTATTTTATGTGGTGCTGAGGATCGAACCCAGTGCCTCACGTATGCGAGGCAAGCGCTCAACCGCTGAGCCATAACCCCAGCCCCCTTATGCCTTTTCTTATTACTCCATATTTATGATATATTTTAAAATTCCAATTATCTCTTTAGCTTGCAGTCAAAAGGGTTAGAAAAAGCAGGATATAAGCTCTGTGCTTATAGAAGGAAGGAAAGAAAGAAGAGAGAGGAGAAAAAGGAGTAATACAGCTACTCATCAACTGACAAAATTTATTGCAAGCCCAAATGTGGAAATTGTGAGCCATCTTTTTTTTTTTTTTTAAGATAGAGAATAGATCTGCTTATAATTAAAGTGTCCCATTCATCACATGTGGTTGCTTTCCTATATAATAACTGGACCTATATTTTGTGTACAGAAACACAAAATAATGTGTAAGGTGCCTTTTTCCTCACCTGAGGTAAGAGAATGGGTTCCTCAAATAGAGTAAATGTCCTTATTCCTTGACCTTTATCAAGGAGACAGAGCCAAAGAGGTTATAGAAGTCTGAAAACAAAAGGTGCATGTGTTTATCTACACAAAGCAGCCACAGCTAAAGTGCAGGCAAAGCGGTCATCCCCGCCCTGGCTCACCTTGTCCTAATCTACCATTTTGCTAACATTTGAGTGTCATGCACTTGGTTTCCAGTTGCCTTGGAATAACATTCTTGGCAGAAAAATTGCTGTATCTGCCCCCTAAAATAAGCCTTTTAGCTCAGGTGTTCTGTGGATGAATTTTATCTGAAGATGCTGGCTCCTGTCTTAAGACACTCATTCATTTTTGGAGGCATTTTCGAAGTAAACATGTGCAGGGGAGGGAGTTGGCTAAGCCCCTGCTTTTGAGAAGCCACAGCCTGGTAGGGCGGGGAGACACACACATGAACATTGATTCATTTATTTGATCAGTGATTATTAAATGTCCCTAAATTGCCCAGCACCAGACAGGCAATTACAACAAAGAGTGGTTGGTCTAGTGCACTGAGAGGGACAGTCGCCGCTGTCACAGAAAACAGAGCAGGAAGAAAGGAAGGGGATGGATGTCTGGAGAGGGCGACATTTTGCTGGAGGATGGACTTGGGCGGGATAAATGGGAATTAGCAGGTGAAAGGGGGAGGAAGAAAATTCCAGGTCATAGGGATGATAGAAACAAAAGCTCCAAAGTCAGAGGCAGTCAAGAGCGACAAACACATCAGTTTTGTTGAAGCCTAAACTACAAAGCAGGGGATGAGGGCGTTGCTAGGGAGCAAGAGAAGGCCCAGTGCCTGGGGCTTGCTAGGCCCAACTATCTTCAGGAAGCTTGCTTGGCATCAGCTTGGTGGCCCTCTCCACGTGCGTCATCGTGCCTTTGTTTCTGTGATCCAGTGATACATATTTTTCTCTCCTAAACTGGATGCTCCATCAGGGCAGGGCTGGTCGCACACACCAGAGCTTCCCACGCTGCACAGAACACAGGACATTCTCTATGAATGGTGCTGATGGAAGGCACATCGTAGTGACCAAAAGTCATCTAAAGCCTTGGCAAGTTCATGGTTGATAGAGAACTCTGGCGACAGTATGGAGAGAGGAGACGAGGGTCTGAAGAGGGCGCAGATGGGAAGTGGGAGCCACTATTAGGGAGCCATAGTCATGCTAGAAGGAGATCATGGCAGCCTCAAGTACAGTCAGGGTGTCCTAGGAGGGAGGTATGACAGAAGGGGATTTGTTTGAGAACTCTCCAAATGCCAGAGTCCCAGGATAGAGCTGATGGGTAGCTATGTGGAGGCTGGGCAGGAAGGAGGTGTCTGAGGTGACCCCAGCCTTGCAAGTTGGTAACCGCCTGGATGCTGGTGTCAGTCTCTGAAACAGGACACCTGGTGATGAGGAGACCCTTTAGGCTCCAATGAGTTGAGTGGAAGGAGCTTGGAGGATAAGCCGGTGGAGCCAAGGGTGTGTAAACCCAGCTGACGCTTGGGAAGGAGACCAGACCCAAGAGGAAGAATCAAGATAAATGGGTTGAGCAGGCAGGAGTCACTGTGGCCAAGGAAGCCCACTCTGTTCTGGCTGCTCTCAGTTTCTCTTCTATGTTCTTCAGCTTTATCTGATCTTCCACATGCCTTCTATCTCTTGACGCAAACCCAGGGGCACAGAATCACTTCTCTGGTATCCATCCCTTGTTTACTAGCCCTGACCCTGGGCCAGAAACCTGCTAATCTTCTACAGGCTTTTGCCTTTGGGCCCCACAAACACTCGGTACGGTAGGTGCTTCTATCCATTTTACAGATAAAGAAAATGAAGCTTTGAGAAGCTGAGGGCCATCCCGTATAAGTAGACATGAGATTCGAGGTCCTTTCCTTTGACTTCAGAGTTCAAGCTCTGTGCCTCTGGTTTCTCAAATGCTCACTAGTCATTGTGTACACTGTTCTGGAACCAGAGTGGTAGGAGTGGGGCCAGGGGTGCAGCTCAGTGCTTAGCATGTAGGAGGCCCTGGATTCCATTCCTAGCACCCAGGGTGTAGGGGACGTTTATCTGACAGTGAAACAATTTTTTTTAAATATTTTTTTAGTTGTTGATGGATCTTTATTTTATTCATTTATTGTTTGTATGTGGTGCTGAGGATCGAACCCAGTGCTTCACTCATGCTAGGCAAGCGCTCTACCACTGAGCTACAGCCCCAGCCCCAGTGAAACAATTTATAGAGATCAAATTGTTTGTCTATAATCCAATTTACATAACAGCTGCTAAATTCAGTTTTCTCCAAATTTAGAGGGAATATAAAGGATGAACTGACACAAAATATCGCCCATGCAGTATACAAAAAGTTCTTTCTGAGGACTGGAACCACCTCAAAGTCACAGGGAGTCATCTTCAAGAGCTGTCCTCTAAACCAGGCCATCTGGGTGACCCATAGCACTGTGCCATACACATTAAGATGCTGTAGATAGAAAATCAACAGGATGTTTACCTATGAGCTGGAAAACAAAGATCACAAGGACACATGCTCCAACGGTGCCAGTTCCTGCTTCTACACGCAACTCTGTAGCAGGCTCAGGTCAGGGAAAAACAGGTTCTTGTACACACATAGTGATGGTCAGTGATTTTCCCGAGCAGCACAGCAGTGGGGAGACAGCTAGTTACTCCAATAAGTTTTCACTTTACTATGAAGATATTTTCAGCTTTTGTCATAAAAGCCATGTTTCTTTTAAACAACTGTATAAGGGAACATTCTAGGTCTCGAGGCATGATTTCCACAATCTTTATGATTGTGGGCATCACCAGCAACCCCAGAAGTCCTTCACCACCTTTATTCTTAAGGCTCACAGTAACAAATGCACTTATTTAAGCCCCAGCACTGGATGTAAAGCCATACACAGAGTTTCCTCCCTGAAATAAGATAAAAATATCACTTTGCCTTGAAGCTACATGCCAGGAACTCAGAACTCGAGGTCCAGATTTAGGGGAGGCTTATTATTCATGACAACTCCCTGGCAGCGTCATGAATGGTAATGAGGACGCCACTGTCACAGAGGGATCAAGCCCAAAGCCCTGGGATAGCTATGAAATACAGTATTGTGTTTACCCACTGTAACCTCCTCCCTCCCAAGCCAGCAGACAAGCCAGGCTTCCAAGTCTGCTGCAGCTGAGGTTGTCCCTCTCCCAGGGCATCCTGGCCTGAGCTGGCCAACACAAAGCATCAAGCTGGACAAGAGAGAGAAAAAGACCCCTGGAAACACTGCCACACCAGCCTCAGCAAAACCTGACTGTTGACATCTAATGAACTTAATGGCAGTAAGAACACGCGGTAAAAATAATTTGCATTCTCTGATTATAGATGTCAGATCCCTAAATATCTTGATCATGTTATTTTGCTAAAGATATCCTGATGGCGGATCTGTAGACGATTTACATAAATGAGACATTTGCATAAATTAAATTAACAAATATACATACATGCTTATAAAATGCTGATACCACTTACTACTCTCATAAAAATAAATTACAAGGGATGATATATGATAGGCCGTGTGGTTTCTGGGCAATCATCGCGTGTCCCTGACGCATGCTTGGCATTTTGCTGCCAAAAGAAAGAGGAAACTCCAACTCCAGCATTTCAGAAGGTCTGGTCCTTCCAAGGAAGCTATAGACAGATATTTGCAAGGAGATTATGTCAGAGGTGATGGAGAATCACTCTGGTGTAGTAACTAACCACAGGGTGCTTGATTCATATTTGCCCGGGTTCCAATCCTAACTCTATTACTAAGTTGACCTGAAGTTTAGGCCAAGTCACGTGATCTGTGCCTCAGCTCTCTCTTCTGTGAGCTAGGGATGGTGACAGTATCAACCTCAAAAGGATAAAATGATCTAATGTATCTGAAGGATCTTAGATTGGCATGTGTCCTATGGAAACTGGGCAGTAAATATTTACTGTTAGTAATATTGTTATGTTATCACTTGGCATGTGGGAAGAATAATCTCCTGAGGCCATGTAGTATCTTATCCACCCTCTCTAGCTCTTGACCACTTTTGATCAATTTCTCCTGGTCTTTGGAGCCCTGAAATGAGAGGAGAAAAATTCCCAAAGATCATGCCCTTTACCAGTACTTGAATAACAGGCTGAGTTCTAGTTGTTAGGGTGATCCTCCAGGGTGGGTTCTCATGAGGCAATTGCAGATTGGACCTCCTTTGAAAGGAATTATTTTATTTTTCTTCTCTAAATTAAGCTAGATTTTATTTTTAAGATAATTTTTTAACCAGTTCTCCAAGATCAAAATATTCAATCTCGTTATTGCTTTAGAGGTCACTGAAGGAAATAGTTTGTTTTCTAGTGAAATCTAGATCTTTCCTACTTAGCTTGGACCAATCCAATACATACTTCTGTTTATTAGCTGTTCTCTAAACCACAAAGCACCTTCAGAGGTGTACAAAGAGAAACCTCTAATTTCTCTTGGATTTTTCTGTCCCTTTGAGAGTATATTTCCCACAGTGATGGCTACAGCAGGGCTCCATAAGGTCTTGCTGGGACTGTAACTCCAGCTGGGGGGTCTAAGGGCACCAAAAGCCTGCCCTGGAGTGATCACACCTGCTCTGCAATTTAGCCTCACACTGGGCCTGGCTGGACTACTCCAGAGGGCAATGTAAACGTTTCTGGGGTCAAAATGGTAATTACCATAATAGCAGCTATCAGTAATCCAGTCCTTTCTATGATCAGGCCACATGCTTTACATATGCTGTCTCAACCACCCTGTGAGGTAGCTTTGCAAAATTTGCTTTAGTAGTGATGGGTTGCTGGGATAGAAGACTGAGGTCCCATCTCTAGCAATGCACCATTTGTATCAATGGTGAGGTTAAACACAACTCTAGGTCCATCCACACAGGGCCTTCGTGTCTAGGAAGGGAACAATGCCATGTCCCATTCTCCCCAAAGCCACCCTGTGGTCCTAAAGTCCTGTTGGGCTCATGAGCTCCATCAGAGGTTCTGTCTGGCTCCCTTGTTTAAGAAGTGTGATGCAGTTTCTCATGTGGTTTCTCTAAGGCTCAGCTTAGAAGACCGAGTTCCCGCCCAATATCTCCAGAAGGTTATTACAAGACTGAAAGCCCTCACAAGCACCAACATTGGCTATTAGTATCATCTTTCCACTAGAATGGATTCTCTATCAGGCTTACATTAGAACAACTATTTAATGCAA
Source organism: Geosciurus inauris (assembly GCA_004024805.1). Classification (NCBI taxonomy): domain Eukaryota; kingdom Metazoa; phylum Chordata; class Mammalia; order Rodentia; family Sciuridae; genus Geosciurus; species Geosciurus inauris. Next base: position 46,120 of record PVHX01000668.1, read on the forward strand.
ACCTAGGTACTGGAGGAAAATAACACTTGATGGACACTACTGCTTAAATTCTAGTTTTGGACTTTTAGCTCTAACCTTTTTTTTAAGCTCCAGTCTCAAATATCCAACTGCAAGCTGAAGTGGCCCTAGATGGAATGAGCAACACTGGCAGTGAAGCCTCATGTTGAAGGAACACTGTCTCCAGTTGTCTTAACCAACTGGCAGACCATGACAGCTCCCTCTTTCAGTCCAGAACAGAGTTCAAGTGCTTCTCTGAAAGCGTCAACTTCTTGCTGATACCAACCACATGGAGATTCTAGTCTAAGAAGATGTTTTAGGCAATTCTGAAATAGGTGTTAAGCTCTCATTAGAACAGGATTCCTTAAAGAGTTGTCCACTAGTCACCTGCATCAGCATCTTCCTGGCTGCTTGATACAGTAGCAGATACCTAAGGCCACCAGGTGGGAATCTGAGAGTGAAATCAAGGAACTGCATTTACCAAGCTTCTCAGATGGTTATTCATTCTAAAAGTTGAGAACTGTCATGCTAGAATTACCACTCTGTTTTTCTATACTGTTTGATAATAAGCAGTAGTGATATTTTTATTAAGCATTTAGATGATAATACAAATTTATTTGTTTGAATTTATTTTTGCAACTTGCATAAATTGTGGGACTTGATGCATTAGGAAATCGAGGGCTTTGAGAAAAAGTACCTTGGCTGGGCACAGAGGCACACACCTGATTTTCAAAGACTCAGGAGGCTAAGGCAGGAAAATTGCAAGTTCAAGGTCAGCCTCAGCATCTTAGCAAGACCCTGGCTCAAAAATAAAAAATAAAAAAATATATAAAAAGAAAAAGGAACTCATTATTAAAAAAAACAACATCTTTATCATAATTTATTGCGTTGGTCCCTAAGAGGAATTTTCCTTTAAGAGCCCACAATATTTGCACTCATTCAAGCATGTACACATTTGCTCACTTAGTACTTCCATATGTCTGTTGCTGATGAAATAAGTGAATTAGACAGCATTCATGTCTTATTATTTTTCCTTTTTGAGGCAGGGTCTCCCTGTGTTGCCCAAGCTGGCCTCAGAGTCCTAGGCTCATGCGATCATCCTGCCTCAGGCTCCTAAGTAGCTGGGATTATGGGAGTGCACCCCTGCACCTGGCTCATCCTTCTCTTAAAGATATAAGTTTTCATTTGGTGAAAAAGAGACATGACTAAATCAAAAACGGCCATGCGGTAAGTGTTCTTACTGGCTCCGGTTTCGCCTTTGGCTATCTTGCTATCTATCCACACCATTCCAACTTCCATTTGGAACTCCAGGGTAGGACCCATTTTCAGCAATCATAGCTTCCAATAGATTCCTTCAACTCACCTGCATCAACATAGTGCTGCAAACAGGCTCTGCACTTTATCCAAATAGTTCAACTGAGTACTTCCGCATCGTGGATGCCAACCATCCTGACACCTGGTGTTGCATGTTAAAGCAGGCCCGGTGTTCTGGAAATCACAGTGGTGAGAGCAAATGGGTGAGAGGGATGTGTGGAAACAGGATCGGGTGCGTGACTGAGTGGAGAAAGTGAGATAAGGACTCTTGAAGAACTCAGAGTGGGAATGGGAAAGAACTCTAATGGAAGACAGAGCAAGAGGCAGTAGCTGGGGGAGATGGGAGGTGGCGTGGAGATGCAGAGGCATCTGGCGTGCTTCGTGAAGGCAGGCCAGGCGTTGACCTGCGGCTGAGGCTGTCTCTCCTTCCCAACCCTCTCCCAACTCATGGGCCCTCCGAGTGTTCCCGGAGTGGAGTCTGCCCTAGTCAGCGACAGCAGTTGCAGAGGAAGCTGGAGTGGGATGGAGCCACTGCCCCCCTTCCCTCTCCCTGTGACATCCATCAGAAAGGGCTGGCTTTTGAACACCGAGAGAGGGGGGAAAATAAGCAGAAGTAATTTATTCGGGATCTTTGAGAGGATAATAGCCAATTATTTGTTTATAACACTGGTTAAATTTTCATTAGGCAGATTAATGGAATATCATGTACTGTCAACATTGGATTGAGGGGTGGTCTGTAAGAGATAAACGGGCACACAGGCACTGCGTCTCTCTGAGTAAATTAGTTTTTGCTTTCCTGTTTTTCATATGAAAATGGGAAAGGTGGGCAAGGTGGTGCATTTTAAAACAGGTCTCAAGATGGGCCAAACTGGTTAAATATGAAAGCGATCCTGGTAATAAATACATTATAATAACTTAGCATCATGGCCATAATTTTGATTTCATGAAAGTCTGGGATAATGTCGATTTTTAACCCACTCTCTTAATACACATTTCCTCTTTCTGAACTCAAACGCTGCTTGCTGTGAGGTGAAAACACATTACTTTGGGGGGCCTGATTTGTCTGTGTAATGCGCTCAGCATTACAGCTGCTAAGTGAGAGCAGCTCCTTGCCTTCTTCTGAGCCCTACATTGTCATCCTGGATGGCACGAGAGGCTCCCCCGAGAGCCGTTATCAGGATCCGGATTCCCCGCACTCAGCAAGCAGGGACAGTTGCATATCGCACCGGAAGTAGACCGGAAGGTGCATGTTCAGTGATTTATTTGATGCTGAACCTCTGGCTAGAGTTGGGCTCTCAACAGCTGGGTTCAGAATCTGAACATTATTCCATGTAAGAATCAATAGGTTAAACTTTACAATAAAAGATTGTATTAACAAACGGGAAATGACTCTCCTCTCTCTCTCTCTGAAATTGGCCATTTCCTAACAATTGATATGCAGTTAAAAAAAGTAATTGGCAATTAAAATTTTTAGTTTAATTAGCATTCAAGAGTCATTACATTTTTCATATAGAGAACACAACAAAGAATGTTCATTTGCAGCTCAACTATGGATTTTTTTCATTATCTTTTTTTTTAATTTGTCAACTATGGATTTTTTTTCCCCAAAAAGTCACTACTTAGAATGCAGATGGTAGAATGTAATGTCTATCATCCTAAGAAAAAGAAGACATAGGCAAAAAGAGTTTAAATAGGGGAAGGAAGAGAGGGAAAGAGAGAGGAAGGAAAGGAAGAAGGGGAGGGAGGAAGGAAGAAGGGGAAGGCAAAGGGGGGGACAGGCGGGAGGAAAAAGAACATTCTCATTGCTGTGGAAAATCAGCTAAAGGAAACCTGTTGTCATTTTTGTAAAATGCCAAGATTCACAGCAAATATATCAGATAAAATCTCTTTTGCAAAAGTGAAACCTAACTATGGGTTTTCTCAAATCATTTTACTGGTCCGTATATTGACCTCTCTTTGAAATAATTATGTATACCCCCAAATAATTCTCAGCATGAGCTAGTTATAAAAGTACATTTGCTTTTCTAAAAAGGAAATTGGCATGGATTCCCCTACCAAGAGCACAAACTTCCAGCTCACCCTGGTCCGATCCTAGTGGCCCACTGACCAGGTGCTGTGGTAGATTGTGAGCTTCTGGTGCACAGCCAGGGAGTGGGAAGATGGCAGACAAGCATTATTTGATGTTGCCTATCTTATTTATCCCTTTGTCTTTCTTTCTCTTCTCTGCACCTTGTAATAGTAGTAGAAGAGGAGACTGGATGATCAGTTGCCTGATGGACAGAGCTGGGTGTCTGGTGCATTTGGGGATCAGGGCGAAGAGGGAGGAAAGTCTGGGTTTTGCATCCTTTATCCTGAGCAGTTTGTGTCCTTGCTCAATTGTAGATTCCAGGTCAGAAAACAACAAGGACTTGCATTGTTCAGGAATAAATTGTTCTGCAAAGGAGAGAAGTGCCCTGAAGGTCACATTTGTCTGCAGGCTGTATGAAGTACTGAGGGCCCTTTCGTGGCTGCTGGCCAGGACAATGACCTTTCAAAGGCTTCAGAGAGATTCATTTCTTCAATATCCAACATCCATGTGTTGCATATGGGACCTTCTCGCTGGGGCATCTTGACCACAGATGCTTCCACAGCTGGGCAGCTGTGGGTAGAAACATTATAGCATTTGTGAAGAGTTCAGTTGGAGGGGAAATGGGTGGGGGATCATTTTAAAGCCTCTAGGTATGTAGAAGAAGTGCAGTAAAACCACCTCTAGATACAACACCCGTGAACCTCAGGTCTTAGGGTCTGGTCTGCAAGAGATCCTTCTGGATATTCAAGAAGTAAACCCCGTTGGTTGGAGGAGTCCAACAGACCCACTAAATGAAAAACTCTCCAGTGCTTTAACTAATACATTAAGGGACAGTTAGTTGCAGGAAAGAGGGCAGTGCTGGGCTTTCCTAATTTGAAATATGAAAGAGATTCTCTGGGCTTTTACATCCTTTTAGTGAAAGCAATTCACATTCTTTTGGTGGTTTATCCTACTTATAATGATCAAATCCCAGAGTCAGAACTTCTAATGCAAACCACTTTTACAGCTGTAATTGGATCTAAGGCAAACGCAACCACCAAGTGGCCTAAGACTCCCTGGCAATGTTCAATCAGGATATGATATCGCTTATGAAAGTGATATCTTACTATCAATACTTCTCCCAAGAGCGGCGCAAATTAGAGTCATACTCCAGTGATTCGGATGTCTTGCAAACGGCATGAGAGTATGCCACTGTTAAAGTGGAGAGACCCAAAGATGGTATGGTGTACATTTCCTTGTGGTCATTTAATGGAAACCCTATGAAAGTGTTCTGCTGGGTCTGGGGGTAAAAGAAGTTCTAATGTTTAGGGAACCACATGAAATGTGGTTCTTCAGAAAATTCAAGAACTGATAATGCTAACAGCATCTGAAAGCAGTCTTTGGGGGACTATGAATACAAGCTCTCAAAGTGAAAACACATGGACTTTCCCACTGCATCTACTGGGACAGGACCCTACTCTAAGCTCATTTGCAGACACAAATACTCTTTCTCTCCAAACCCAGGGGCCTGCAGAAGATACTGGAAGGTGCCAAGATAAGAGCCCTATCAAGGAATGGCTTCTGCTCCCAAAAAGATCTGAAATGCCAACATAATAAATAGCAGGTGTGAATCTCAGTCCACAAATACAAGCATGCAAAGAAATGTTATGCTATATTGATATTTAATATATTTTAAATATCCATTTTGTGGTTTCTATATTCTACATAATTTCTGATTTTAGCATAGCCCCATTGGATCTCCATCCTCCCCAGCCCTGGGGTTGTGATATGCCCTCAGGATTTAGAAGGGGAGATGTAGAGCATCACCTACCTCACATCAACCTACCTAGTTATAGCTGAGGCACTGTCCTTCCCCAAATGGTTCCTTGAGGCCTGAGTTCTCTGTGGCTTCCATACTACATCTGGAACATGAGAAATTTTTCCAGGTTGCCTTGGTCCTCTTTGCCTGGACACTCCCTACAGCCACTTCTGTCTGGGGTTTTGTTCTCATACAGGCATTGCCAGGAGGTGGAGCCTCTCTCCCCACTGCCACTAAAAGCAGCCTGTGTGTCACTTACATTTTGAACTTCAATTTTCCCATCCGTACAATGGAATGAATAATTGCTATAGTATTCACTCGGTAAATATTGGCAGTTGAATGGCAAACTTATCCGAAGAAGCAAAAACACTCAGTATTCTAGGACTTCAGATTCATAAATGATGATGTTTCATGGACATTTCTAGAGTCAATGGTGCCTATTTACCACACATTCCTGGATACTTTTGCTCATGACTCCTTATTTCTTAACTTTCTGCTGAATTACATGATATAGTCTATCAAAAAGTGCATAAAAGTATACAGTTCAAACACTCTGTAACCAGCACTCAGAAGGAGAAGCAGAACATACCCAGCTTCCCAGAATCCCCCTCATTCTCCAGTCTAATAACCACTGCCGTCCAAGGGTAGCCACCATCTTGATTTCCATAGCATGCATGGATTCTTATACGCTATAGAATTAGAACCACACACTATACACTTTGCATCTGACTCCTTTTACTGTGTTTATGAGATTCTACCCTATTTGTGTGTATTTGGTACCATGCCATCTCACTGAAGTGTACTACTTCATTATTGGAACATACCCGTTTACTTATTATCATTGGGGCATTTACAAGTGATGACCTTGGAGTGTGATCTCCCCACTTGGATGAGTCTACTCATCTCCGCCTGGATGACCAGGCTACTAGGGGTTCCAGTCACCATGATGCAATGCCTCTTTTTGCATGGATGGCCCTGGGACATGTGGCGTGCTACACTGGAACTGTTTCCTTGACTTCTAAAGATTGGCGGTGCATTATTTCATCAGTAGCAGTTCATCTGATGTGTCTCTGAGTGCGACTGAGCACACTGCCTTGAGTGATCCTAGCTCTCACAGCTTTAGGGCTTGCAGTGCCCAGAGTCCAATAAATGATAAGGGCTCCATCATACATGTGATGTCTCTGATGTGACACACATGGCCTGGAAGCTTCCATGTTTTGCCACATTTAAATCACAAAATGTTCTGCAGTGGTTAATCGTTTAGCCCTCTTTTAACACATGTACTGTCTATTGTTAAGTATCTACTGTGTCGACTACACAGTCCCCATGGGGGAGACACAGGGACAAGTAAGCCATCCCAGTCAAGTTGCACAGAACTTGGAGAGAGGTCAGAAAACGATTCCAAGAGGAAGTGACATTGTTCTTCCCATTTCCCAGTCTCATCCGAGGCTCAGAGAAGTGAAGCAGCTATTCCAAAACATGAAGCTAAGAAGCCTGGAGCAGGAAATAACACCCAGGCTGGCCTCACTGTGGGGCGGCTTCTGCTTGTCCCTTCCATGTGTCACTTAACTCAGAAAGAACAATTTTCTTCCAGTTCCTCTCAATCCATTGACAGAGCCTCGGGGCGCGGGCCCAGGTTGAGGAGAGCAGCCCAGGAGAGGAAACCACCAAGCTCAGGTGAGGCAGGGGACCAGGGTGAGCCTGGAGCAGGCCGCACAGCCCCTCCCTTATCACCAGGAAAACCAGGAAGAAGCTGGGCACGGTGGCGCAAGCCTGTAATCCCAGCACTTTTGGAGGCTGAGGCAGGAGAATCGCAAGTTCAAAGCCAGCCTCAGCAACGGCGAGGCACTAAGCAACTCAGTGAGACCCTGTCTCTACATAAAACCAAAACAGGGCTGGGGATGTGCTCAGTGGTTGAGTGCCCCTGAGTTCAATCTCCAGTACAAAAAAAAAAACAAAAAACAAAACGAAAACCAGGAAGAGGCTGAGACTCTCCAACGTCCCTGATTGCTCCTGAAACCTCCTGCATGACGCTTCAGATGAGACTGCAGAAACAGTGGTGGAAAAGTCCTCTATCTGCTCAGAAATGGGAATGGAAGAAGACTAGGCTCAGGCTACTCCTGCATTCTCTTCATTGTTTTGATTTTCTGACTTCAGAAAGAACCACAATATTTATCAGAAGAATATTGAGCCACGGAGCACCCTGAGCCAAACAAGCGCCAGTCCCCTAGTGTGCCCCGCTGCTGTCCCTACTAGAATACCTCGTATCTCTCTCCTTCTCTTTTTTTCTCTCTCTCTCTCATATGGTATATCAGTACCAGTCCATCTGATGTGTCTCTGAGTGCGACCAAGCACAGTGCTTTCTGTCAGTAAAGCACAACACCTTATCCCACAGGCATGTCAAACGCTGCCATGTGAATCACAGAAAGGCTGTAACTGCCAGGGGTCTCAGCCCACATAGGTGATAGGTGATGTCATGGAGATGATAATCTCCAAATTGCCTCTAATCCCATAATGGCTTCCAAACCACAGTTTACACCACACATGACGACCCAAATACCAACACCGCCAATTTTCATGTATGCAAAAGTCGGCCAGCTTCCCAGCCCTGTGGTGCGATGCATGCGCAATCGCAAATGAACTCGCAATTTCAGTGCATCATCAGGAAACAGCCACTCTTATCACATTCCAAAGGAAATCAAAACCAAATGGCCAAAGAGAAAGCCATGTGTCATCCTAGCATTCTTGTCAATCAGCAAGGCAAATGCACCTCCAGGGTCCCTGGCTGCGCCCTAAAGGAGGAGGACTCTCTGGTTCTCTACGTAGCAAACAGTGTAGCAGAGACCCCCAGACATCTGAATTCCAGGATTGTAAAGCTAGAGAAGTACAGACTCTCTCAGCCATTGTCCCTTACTGATATTTAGAATAAAAAAAAAATACTGGGGACATAAATCAACAGTTTGTGTCATTTTCAGAGCCAGGGCTATGCAGTTATTCACGGATGAACCTTACAGATCATCTAGTCCAGCCACGTCCCAGAGAGGCAAGAGACACACCTGACCAGGCAGAGCCCACTTAAGTGCCATGACTGCACTGAAGCGTCAACCAGGGGTTGCCAAGATAGATGAAGAGCCAGTGACCAAGTCTCAACATCAGGATAGTTCTCACCTGGCTCTTCTCAAGCTCCTCTTGGCCTGTGAGAAGCCACAATTCCTCAGTGGATGCTTCGGTGTTCACATAACCCATGGCACAGAGGAGGCACTCAATAAATACCTGTTAATGAGTAAATGGTTGAATGGAGAAGGAAGGAAGGAAAGGAGGGAGCGAGAGAGGGAGGGAAGGAAATCTCACTCTCTATTTTTTGCTTTCTGGTTTGATGCAAAATCAAGTGGAATTAATGTCCTTTTCACAATCATCTAGTCTAGAACTTTCTTCTTCCAGAAAGTGATACCACCTTCAGACTTTAGCTTGTTCTTCTCCTTTAGACAAATACGGTGGCCCCGGGGCTGCAAGGAGAAGCTGTATTCTTTACATTGTGGATGTATAAAAATAGATTTAAACTAGAGATGGACGGTCCCAGATGGATGTGGTTGGGGTGTGGGAGAACATCTTGAACTGTTTTTCAAACATTTCAGTTTCGGCAAAAACCAAAACATGTTTTGCCAATCACTTTCCCTTAATTTTAAAACCCATGGATTTCAAAGGAAATTCAATATGAATGTTTCTACTTCATTTACCCCATCTCTTCAAAATGTTCTCCTGAAAAAGTGAACTGATGTCCTAAAAGTTTAAAGGGTCTTTTATAGTTTGCTGGTTTCTTTTAAACAATGAGCCACTTAACAATTTGGTGGTACGGGTAATAGAAGGGGGGAAAAAAGGGACTCAAAAAGCCCTAAATCTTGAAGCAAAATAAAAAGTGGTACAAGTTGATTAAAGTTTGGATCTGGGAAGTGGACAGCATATTTCTCAGATTGAAACAAAAAAGGAATGGTTAAATACAAAGGCAAATTTAATTTTTTAAAAGGTAGACATATCCTATAGAATCCATCTACAGACTTAAAGAGATTATTGGAGATATTGGTTTGTCTGTAAGAGCAATGGTTTATTTCAGGGATTATTACACATATGGGTTTGTGTGTTCAGTTTGGCTCATTTGTGATGGAGTCTGAGAGTGTGTTGTTGATAATTCCTTAATAATAAGTGCCCATGACCAAGCCCACAGCAGACAAATCATGATGAGGGTCTACAGGGAGGGCAAGTAGCGGAACTGTAGCAAGTAGGGCACAGCTCCTCTGAACTCCCTCTAATCTGCCAATTATCCCCCTGCCCATTATTTCACAACCCGATCCTTAGTGACCCTTGGGTGGGACTTGTCAACAGTCTGTTTCCTGGTGTGTTTACACACAGGGTGGACGCTCCCAGCAGACCTTACCTGTATCCTTGGGTTCCATCAGATCCTTCTACTGTGTAAGTTATAAGCTGGGAACAGCTTGAGCCCCTGGGGCATGCGTCTAATTCATCGGAGTCACTGGGGAAAATTGAGCACACAACAGAAATCCAGTCAACACTCTCGTTCCCAATAGTTCATCTACGGTTTGACACCACTGTGGCCAACAGAAGAATTAGTCCATCTCTCCCAGACCACCCGTGCTACTAATAGCTAATGACTAACACATGGGGAGAGCAGAACTAATGATGTCCCTGGGTTCAGTGGTTCATTGTGTTTTGATTTCTTTTTTTCTCCCTCTTTATTAGCATTCACTTTTTCAATTAACCAGCATGGAGCATCTGTTGAATGCCAGGTGCTGTTCTGGGCATTTTGGATGGAGACACCAAGATAATGGAACTACATACAGCCCCTGCTTTCAAGGAACCACATTATCCTCACCTTCCTCGGCCGTGGGCATCGCCATGCGTATTAAGCTGGCACTTCTACATTAGCCCCCAAATGGGGAGGCCCCCAAAGGAGCAAATTATTCAGTTAGCCTTTAAGAACTTAGCAATATTGGCATGTTCATGCGCAGAGAACTCTCAGTCATGGACACATTGCAAGAAGTTACAATAAAAAGGAAACTGAGTCATTGTCCAAGCACCTTCTGAAATACCATGGGAGCCAGCAATATGAAGGCCAGTCTGCTTAAGGAAAACCATGAATCAGAGATTCCTGAAACAGCTGCCCTAAAGCTGAGCGAGGAGACCTGCCACTGTGAACTGATAATGGAATTCCGCCATCAGTCGCTGCTCCTGCCTTGGACCAGAAGTCACTGACTTCTACTTGCTTGCCAATCCTGGGCCCTCCACATTAACTCGCCTCCCAAACAAAGATTCCAAGAACCACACGTTTTTAATTATACAAAGTAAAGGTTGATGAATGATTCATACAACTAATCTAAACTTGGGCCAGGTTAAAATAATACTGTGTAATAACTTATATTTATATAGCTCGTAAGAGCACTTCCCTTCAGAGTTCGGGCCGCTTTCAGATGCTATCTCGTCTCCTCTCATAACATCTTGTGAAGGAGACAAACTGAGGGTGTCCTCCTCGGCTTCCAGAGACGGGCAAGACAGGGCCAGAGAACTGAGACCTAAGTCCAAGGTCACACGGGATACGGACAAGTCAGGACCCTGCCTGCACCCAGGAGAGGAGTCATCTCGAAAATGGGGAAATGGGGATGACACGGAGAGCAGGCTCCCCAGCAAATGGCCACATTAATGGTGGAGGCTGGGATGACAGCTCTTGGCCGTGACATCCCTTTGGTTTAGGTGGTTTAGGGGGAGGTCAGAGGAAAGTTTGAGGTACTAAGGGCACAGGAAGTGCCATTGTGAGTCAAACCCATGGCCCAGCATGGCCACTGCAGCAGCCCACATTTCCCTCCCTAGATCCTAGCCAAACTCTGCAATATGTCACTCTGTCTTTGCCCAAATCCTGGAGGAAAGGTGTCTTGTCCACTTCAGGTAGAACGGAAGGGCCTGAATATTAACGTATCCCCCACACCCTGGAGTGTGAGAGTGTTGGAGCTCATCCTTGGGTGCAATAACTGTCAGAGAGGGAGTGTGGGGGTGTCCCTAAGGCTTGTCAGGACTCCCCTTAAGATCAAGCTCCAGGACCCCACAGTATTGCTGACTGGACAGCATGCACTTGAGAGCTGCCTCTCATCCTTGATGACATGCCCAGAATTCTGGTCCCAGGTGCTGGCTCCTGGGGAGTTCAAGTGATGAGAGTCATCCTCCCTGACACCATCCTGAACCTCTTGTGACTCACTGTGCAGGCACTACCCATGGACCAATTCTCTATAAAATCCTGCATCTGTCCCTCTGTCAGTTTCCCCAAGTTTCCATGGGAAGAAAATAATATCGTTAATTCTGTCACAGGAACTGAGCGATACAAAAGTACATGTTTGTTCTGACACTGAAAATACATCACTCTGCATTTGTTATCATCTTCATTATTATTATTATTAATAGTGAGAATTGTATCAAGAAGTTAGAAATAAGTGGACTTTTGAAATCCATACCCTCATTTTTTAAATGTGGTTGAGATGAACTTTTTATTCTGCCTATTGTATGGCCAGTGACACATACAAGAGCTTTGGATTTGCTCTTAGCTGTGCCAACCACGTGGTGCACTGGAGATACAAGGTCCATCTGTGCGGTGAGGATATTTGCCCTCTAGTGGCCTAGTGAGTATTTGCAGACTGTAACTCCATTCATTCATTCATTCAGTCCATCTGTCCATCAAAAAATTATGGAGCCCTTATTTTGCTCCACACATGATGCTCAAGACTAATAAAACAAACAGCTCTTGTTCCTGGCTTCGTAGAGCCTAGAGTTTTGTGAAGGAGATAGATACGGAAACAAATTAACACTAATAATCCAATCATCAAAGGCTGCCAGAACAATGAAGGAAAGCACACCAGGAGCACTGAGAGAAAAGCACAGCTAACTTCAAGGGGGGCGAGACCCAGCGAGGCCTCTGAAGAGGTGAGATTTGAGCCAAAATGGAAGATGGAACAGTCAAGCAAGAGGTTGCGGAGGACACTCTTAGCAGGAAAAGCTTGGAGGCTTCTGGGGATGAGAGGAATTCAGTGTCCTCTTGGAGGAAGTGTAGCCTAGTGGTAGAGGCATGAAGTACACAGATCCTGGCAGGCTGGTCCCAAGTCTTCCATCTCTGCTATTAGCTCTGCGACCCTGGGTCAGAAGGTTCTCTGTTCTTTTGCAAAATGGGATTTACGATCATAGTAAGGATTTCACAGTGCTCAGCATTCTTCAAGGACTCAAAGAGACTCTCTGTCAGGGAGAGAGTTATTCACCAGAACTAGTGGGTACAGAACTGACCATGTTTTAGGAAACACCCCCACCACACACACCTCTTCTCAAGGTCCCCAGGCTTCATTACCTCTTTACAGTTTCGCTACTCAGAATGTGGTCCAAGGACCAGCAGCCTCAGCCTCAGCCTCAGCTGGGAACTTGTAAGAATGGCAAACCCTAGACCTCTGACTTTGAATTGAACAAGACTCTTCTACACATTCAAGTGTGAGAAGCGCCGCTTTAGAAGCTTCAAATGCCAGGCTACCCAAACACTACCACCATATGTCACTATGAAAAGTGCTAACAGGTGACATCTCCCTGCTCTTTTGACTTTACCATGGTCACCTTGAGCAAACAGATGGAGCCCATAGTCCAGAAGACAAAAGATTCTTCCTCTGTTTCCAGGGCTTGGGAGGATGGGGAAAAGCACCTGGTGTTGGAAGATTTGGGGCCTGGGTGACAGAGTAACTGAAGGGTGAAATAGTCACATGAAGCAAGAGAAAAATCGAGAACTGCTTCCTTTTTTTAAAAAATCCCCAATTTTTATCCCATGTCTCTCTAAAAAGTGACTCATGAATCTCCTCTGATGGGTGTGATCACCACTAAAATTTCTTCTCACTCTTAATCCATCCAAAATCTGTGCTTGATTCTACTATGTTCAATTGTAAACGTGTTTATGTTGCTAAGAAAAATAAATGATATATTTTAAAAGATGGTGTATGAGGGAAAAGTAATATCACCTCACAATACAAAACTTAATAGTATAAATTAAATTTTTTAAAACATCATCTGATTTTTTTTATCCGTGTTTTACAAATAATCCGTGACTTTGGGATGCTTCTGATTTTATTTACAACATAGAGAACTAAAACACAAAGGCTTATAAGCTGCTCATATTATCTGAAGATCAAGCAAGAATTCTTAGCACCATGTCCCTCTTAAATGTACAATTTCGATTTTGCCATGTTCGTCATTACTTTGAACATTTCACACACACAACATAAAAGATTCTGATGCGACATTTCCTTTGATAGCCGATTATGCTCTATGCGGATTCTAAAACAAATCTCGTTACTAAATAACATTTCACATGAGAGCTTTTCAGAGTTTATTTGCAAAATAAATAAATAAGCCCACAATCATTTCAATGGAAACAAACCCAGGATGCATTCCTAATAAATCTGTGTTACATTCGGTCATTTGTGTGATTAGATTTAGGTGTCCTTAGCTGAAAGAAATTGGCTGGAAAATAATTTAACAGCTGGACAGGCCTGTCTCTTCTTTAGTCTTTTAAGCACATATTTAAAGCAATATCCTTTTGATGGCAGGTCCACCTGTGTTTAAAGGCCACTCGCTGGGAATGACTGAAGGATTTCTACTAGGGGCTCTTTAGGAAAAACCCCTCCATCCCACCAGGCACTCGATCCTTGACTCCACAGCAGAATGATAATGGGGATGAGGTGTGGGGGCGGAACCAAATTGTTGAAATATTGAGCAGTCTTGACATTTTCTCCCCTAACTTCAGGCTGGAGTCTTTAGGGGATAGTTCAGGGGGTAAGTGCATACAGATGGGGCCTAATATTTAAGAATTAATTCCTTAGCCAGGTGCGGTGGTGCAAGCCTGTAATCCCAGCACTTAGGGAGGCTGAGACAGGAGAATCACAAGTTCAAAGCTAGCCTCAGAAACGGCGAGGCTCTAAGCAACTCAGTGAGACCCTGTCTCTACATAAAACACAAAATAGGGCTGGGGATGTGGCTCGGTGGTCGAGTGCCCCTGAGTTCACTCTCCAGTACCAAAAAAAAAAAGGAATTTGTTCCTTAAGAAATGTGTACCATTGTTCAATTTAGGGTGTTGAAGAAAAAAGTGAGAAGTATTAACATTTAAAATATAACCTATGAAATATTTTAAGAAACCTTAATAATTTGATACATGAAAATGTTCAAGAAACTTTTCCCTAAAGACACACCATTTCACCTAATTGCTCATTTCTATAGTAACTGCTGTCCTGGGTTTGCAGTTTGGTAAATGTGTCTGAAGCTTCTTAAGGAGCAGGAGAATGCCTCATTCATCTTGGTTCTTTTTAAATCAGCACCAAGTGAGTGCTCAATGGATGGATGGATGCATGGAAAGATGGGTGCATGAATGGGTGGAAGGATAGTGAATGGATGGGTGAGTGGATGGATGGATGGATGCATGAATGAATGGATGGATGGATGGATAGATGAATGGAAAGATGGATGCATGAATGGGTGGAAGAATGGTGAATGGATGGGTGGATGGATGCATGCATGCATGAATGAATGGATGAATGGATGGATGGGTGGATGGATACAAAGATGGATGGATGATGGATGGGAGGAAAAATGGATAGCTAGATACCATGCTGTCTCCCTAGTTAGGTTTGAATTACAGAAGAATAGAAATTAAGGTAGATAAAGTAGGATATTGTTTTGGATTGTGTTTTTTTAATTATTATTATTTCCTGTAAGAAATGCCCATTCAAACTAGCCAAAACCAGGGGAAAAAAGAAGTATGGATCCTGTAACTGAAATCCAAGGAGTAGGACCTGCTTCAGGCAGAGCTGCAGCATGATATTGAAAGACATTCTTGGGGGGTGGTTGTTTTCTGTCTTCCTTTCTTATTTCAGCTGCCCTCCATGTTGGCTTTGCTCCCGGGCAGCTTGGCATTTCTCTGGTTGTTCTAGTGCTTGCTCCTCATTCCTCCCCCTCCACTCTTCAGTTCCATCCTGGGCAAACATATAGATACACCATGACCCCAGCAGAAGTATGGCATGGGTATGATAGCAGAAACTCCTGGGCAATAAACTGAAAAAGATAAATTCAAAAATGTGTTCAACAGTCCAAATGTAGAAATTTCCTATGTAATAAAAGAGAATTTTTTGATCTTAAACATCTTTAACTACAACTTGATGCTGTTAAGTCAATTTTAGAGAGATAATACTTTAGTGGCATTTGAAGTACAGACAACCTAAATAACTTTCCTGGGACCACACAGCTATCATGTAGCTGAGCCAGGATGCAAACCTAGGAAAGTCAGTGAGCAGTGCTAGGGCTCCTAGCATCTGCCCTTCTGCTAAGCTTATTTCCTTAGGTGTAAAATGGGGATAATAATCATAACTCCCTCCACGGATGTTGGGGGGATTTTGTGAACAGTGCCCTGCAACAGTAGGTACTCAATAAATGCCAAGTATTTGCATGCTCTATGTCTTTCTGGGCTGGAGGTTTGGGAGTGGGGAGAGGAGGCAGAAAACCAGAACCTAATTAATTGAGTGTTCTAGTTAGTAGGTTTCTGGCTCACTGATATTAGACTATATTGAGTTGGCGAATGTCAAGCATTCCTGTGTCAGACTGAATTGGGAGCATGTTTAAGGCAGCTCTGGCCGAGCCTCAGAGCAGGCTCCCACCAAGGGGGCTGCTTCTTGCAACCAATCACAATAGAGATTTACTCTGCAGCTGAGTATAATTTTAATTTTGTTATGAGTACCATGCAATAAAATTCCAAATGTTTCACTTTGTAGTAAAAAAAAAAAATACCAGAAAATAAACATATAGGCCTCTTAGGGCAAAAAAACCTTCAGATGCTGAAAGAATGCAGAGTATTTGAACTTTGGGCACATGATAGTATCTCAAACAGATTCCTCCTGTTTGCACCACATTCTCTTTCCTGACCCCAGGAACATGCTCGGAGAATTTACACCTGTCCGTCATTGGGTCAGGAGAGACGCTTTCTCCATAGTTGGCTGTTAGCTACCCGGGCCATCCACACAGCCACCGGTGGGTCCTCCTCCAGGACTCCCATTCTCCTTCCACCAGAAAATTTTTCTGATGTCACCAAGAATTCTGCTGCAAATGATAGATTAATTCCTGAGATGAGGATGTAGGACTCCCTAGCAATTCAAGGATTACTAAAAACTTTGGGGGCAGTTTTCTAAAGAAGAGTGCAAGCTCTTAACTGACATCGACATGCATTAGCAGAAAGGCCAAGGCTGGTGTCTTGCTTTCCCAATTCAGAGCAAAGGAGGGGATCCAAGCATTATAATAAGAAGGCCATTCATGTTGCTATAGGCTAACACTTTGTGTTCACACTTCCATAATAAACCTATTTTCAGGGGCTTATAATTCAACCGTAAAAATCTGTTCCATGCTCAAACTTGGCAGAACAAAATCTCAGACTCTGAACTCAGAATCCCTCTTACTTTAAAATATTTTTTGAAAAGATGTGTTTTGGATGACTTTAAATTTTCAGAGTGCCAAAAATATTAGGGATTTGAAAGTTGTTTTCCTTTCGTTGAAATCTAGAGACAATGAATCCATTCCTATGTAGGAGCCTGAGCTGTTTTGATCGGTTTTATCTGAAAGGTTGTCAAGTCTGAAGGAAGTTAAATACCAATCTGAAATGAATTAGAGAGCATTAGACAATAATTAAACTGAAATTAGGGCATCATTTATTCATCAAGTCATCACGAAGAAAAGAATCCAATCCTCGTAGATACCTTTAAAATATTTAGATATCTTAAACACCTTTGCAAGTACAGAGGAATGATGGGATTGTTTTGGCTCAGAGGAGTTTGCTGATGGTAGTGACTGGATTTTAAATGATGCCGAGCTCTGTGGGGAAATGGATGGTGAAGCTGTTCTCCAGAAGCTGCCTTCCACGTGTTCAGATAAATGGGAATGGTGGCTGATGGCAGGAAGACTCTCCCATCTCCCTAGGAGGTCCTTAGGCACAGCCTCCCCAGGATCATGTTGGGCAACATTGGCAGTAGAGTGACATCTTCCTCTAGCTTCCCCCAGAAAGCAGATGCTCCAAGGAGTCACACGGAACATGCCTCAGAATGTCCCTCCAAAGGAAGAAAGGCTGGCCATTTGTCCAAAGGAGGCAGCTCATTCTCAAGCCAGACCCTTGGCTTCCCAATCTGATCCAAGCAGGGATTTTGCAAAGCTTGGATCTTGGGACTTTGGAGAAAATCTTGCTCTAGAAAAGACAGAAGCAAGAGCTCCTGAGCAGGGACCCTACCAGCACCCACAGGAACTGTGGCTCAAAAGAGAGGCCACTGAAGGGATGTAGCAAGGTGGGAAGGGACCATCTGGGTCTGGTTTGCCCAGGACTTTCCCAATGTTAATGCTGCAAGTTGCACTTCCCAGGGGTCAGCTGTAAAACCCATCTGGGAAGTTGACCATGCTAGTGATGGAGGGACCCATGGTATTTGCTATAGGGGCTCAGAGCCCACAGGACAGTGCTCCGGCACAGAGGACACTTCTTAAACTGTTTACTGGAAAGGCCAAGTCCATGGTGCCTCAGGGCTCTCTTTTGTGAGATCTCTGATGGGAGATGCTAACGACCATTGATGTGGAAGGAAGTCAAGGTTCTCTTGCTCACCCTGTCTCTCCAGGAGGCTCAGTCACATCTGGTCCTTCCCACCTCACTCCCACTCTCAGGCCTCAGGCTGCTTCCCTGGCTCACATTGATCCCTTCCAGGGCCACTCTGTTCCCAGCTCTGCACTGTCCTCATTCAGCTCAGTCACCTCCATGAAGCCGGAGTGCCCCTCACTGGCAGAACTCACTGCCACCTCACTGTGGCCCTGGGCCCTGTCTAGACTCTCCCAGAGCCTTCAGACCCTTCTTGCCCATCTCTGTCCCTGGGATTGCCACTCTTGCCAGACAGGAGGTGCCCAATGTAGAAACAGCAAGTTTCCCCACTTCCTGACTTTCTCAGCAAGTGATATGAATGTGTCAATCAACAAAGGCATGAGTGACCTTTCCTAGAATCAGCCTGCTCCCTTTTCAAACCCATCTCAAATGAATGTCTGTTGAGACGAACGCAGACCAGCAAGGGACAAGGACATGGGGATCGTTTTGAGAGAAAACACCCATGAGTCCTCCCTGCAAATTTGTTATTCCCGTTAGCCTTCTGGGGTCTCTGGAAATTGTGAGTCCTTCTTCCCCAGGGGCTTGCCAACTTAAATGCCATCTCCAGAGAATGAGGGATGGAAGGGACCCTGCTGGACTTTACAAATCTCTTCCTTGTTCAGATGGGGCAACTGAGGCTCCCAGAGGAGAAATGAGCTGTCTTCAGCCAGGGAAGGCAGCAGGCCGCTCCCATCTGCTCACACTCCCTATTTCTTCCTGCAAGATGATGCTGCATCCCTGGGAGCTCTGGACTGAGGAGGACTTTAAGCTAGCTGGGC
This sequence comes from Geosciurus inauris, assembly GCA_004024805.1. NCBI lineage: Eukaryota > Metazoa > Chordata > Mammalia > Rodentia > Sciuridae > Geosciurus > Geosciurus inauris. The sequence goes on from PVHX01000668.1 coordinate 64,815, forward strand.
CTCACTATTCCAAATGTGGTTTCTGGGCCAGGAGCATCAGCCTCTCCCTGGAGCATGTTAGAAATGCAGAATCCCAGGCTCCACCCCAGACCCATGGAATCAGAACCCACATTTCATCAGCATGCTCTAGTGCTATGGGTGCATGTTAGAGTTCCTGAAGACCTGAGCAAGTCTCGTGGGCCTCTTGTGCACACACCTGTTCCACAGGTGATCCTGATTACCCGGGAGCTGTAAAAACCGTGGATGTCTGAATACTTCCCAGACAGGTACAGCAGGTAAATAAGAATCATGTTAAACTCGCCATCTAATGTGCTTTTAATAAACTTACAAAGTTGAGAAGTGCTAGTCTGTCTCATCATGGCCATGACACAGCTCAGCAGCCTCTGCTTGAATCATGCCAGCAGCAGCGACCTCACTACTTCAAAAATGGCAGCCTAGTTCACTTGTGGACAGGTAGATGCTCGACCTGGAGTAGGATGAAGGTCTTCCTCTGTGATAGTCTAACACCCAGGGTTCCTTGGCTGACTTATTGCTCACTTGCTTTGGTCCATGTCACAGGAGAATCCATTGCCCATGAAGGAACTGCATACTTAACACAGATGTGCTCAGGTCCAGGTGATTTCACATGCATACACCTTGCCTCGCTTGTGATATATTGTGTTTGAGGTGTGTGATCTCTCTGGTGGGAGCTGCTATTGTTTCCTAAGAAGCAGTTTTTTTCACCTCCTAGGCCTCTGGACTGGCACCGTCCCACGGGAACTAAGCAGGATGACAGTTTATGTATGGTTTTAAATTTAGTGCTGTTTATGGTTTCTTAGCTTTCAAAAATACTGTTTAAAGGAGATGGATTTCCTCAGAGACTATTTAAATGTTTTCATGTAGAACTTTAACTCTTATGTCACTTTGCTTCTCTAGTGTTATTCACCATTGATGTAATTATAGCTTTATGACTTACCTTAAAATCAACTCAAAGAAAAGTTCATACCCTAGAAAATATATACAGTGAGATTCAGTTAGAAATGAAGGTGGGTAAAATCTCTCTCTCCCCTCCTGCAGCAGCGTCACAGTGATCTGTCTTTCCATCCTATCTGTCACTTTGGCTGCTGGGTCACACGCACTTCCAGTTGTGGGAATGTTGAAAGAGAAGACGGTCCCTTCTGGTGAGCTGAGAAAGTCCCCTCAGATGATTAACAGATGAGAGCTAGAAAGTGTAGCATTTCAAAGCTGCCAAACTTTGTGGAATATTTTACATTTCGGCGGATTCATCTGTTTAACAGCCATTGTTCGCCTGGTGTGCGCCCCTTGAGGACATGTGCTTTTGGTTTGGGTCTTTATTGGTTTTGTTCTTTATTTCCACCCTTTCCTTTACACAGGCACATAGGAAATCAGGACTGAAATCATGTTCATAAAGGGGTGTATGGTGTGAACCGAAACAAATATTCCCTTTCTTCTGAGGAAGAGACTAGTCTAAAAAGAGTTTGGGGGTGCTTGATCATCAATCACGCTGCTGGTGCTGCTTTTGATAGGCAAGAAGGAGAGAGCAGAGGAAGAGTCCTGATTAAAGACCATCTCCCACATTGCTCCACAAGGCCAAAAAGGATTCCAGAAAGTTCAAACCGCGGCAATATCTATGCGACTGCCAGAAGGACCAAGTTGATAGATATTTTTTTTTAATTCAGTTGTAGCTCCATTTCTGCTCCCACCTTGACATGCTTTAGGCTGCATAGAAACTTGAGTCTTCAACCGAGCACTTGACTTCCACAGAAAAGTCCAGGCTGGTTGTGTGAGTGCATGGCGTCCACAGGTGCAGCAGGCAGATGGAAAATGTGGGAATTTCTACTGGGGACAAAGATGTTACAGGGAAGCTGGGGAGAGAGATCTTCAATTAAATAAAATGAATATCCTAAGTATCTGTGTGTGTGTGTGTGTGTGTGTGTGTGTGTGTGTGTATAGCCATGCATGCATAATGACATTTTGGTCAACAACAGGCCATATATACAACTGTGGTCCCATAAGGCTATAATGGAGCTAAATATAACTACTGCTTAGCATTCTCTCTCTCTCTCTCTCTCTCTCTCTCTCTCTCTTTCTTTTACAGTACTGGGGCTTCAACCCAGGCCTTTCATACACAGGCAAGTACTCTCTCACTGAGCTACACCCCCAGCTGTACTGTCTACTGTTTTTACTGCACTTTTTTGTTGTGTTTTGGATCTGAATGTTCCCTGAAGGGATCATGTATTAAGGGCTTGGTTGCCAGCCTGTGATGCTCTTGGGAGGTGAAGGAACCTTTAGGAGGGAAGGCCCAGTGGAAGGAAAGGAGGTCACTGGAGCATGCCTTTGCAGAGAGTACTGGGAACCCAACCCTCTTCTCTTTTTTCTTCCCAGCCACTGTGAAGTGACATACCTCCTTTGCATGTGCTCCTGCTATGATGTACCATGCTGCCACAGGCACAAAGCAACGGGGACAAGTGACCATGGACTGAAACCTCTGAAACCCTGATCCAAAATAAGTCTTTCCCTTTTATAAGTTGATTATCTCAGGGATTTTATCAGTGATAAAAACACACTGTTGCATTTTTAGCTGTGCTTGAATGCACAAGTATGTGCCATCGTTAGTATTTACCATTGCCTATATTATATGATACAGTGAAGTGCTGCAGTTAATGCTGTCACCTAGAAGCAAGAGGCTATACCATGTGGCCTAGGTGTAGGCTCTCCAGGTTTGTAAGTGCAGACGATGATGTTCACACAGTGATGAAATTGCCCAGTGACTCATTTCTCAGAATGCACCCTGCCATTAGTGAAGCATGCTTCTCATGCTTCTCTGTGTGTGTGTGTGTGTATGTATACATACATGTGTCGAATGTTAGAGCATGCCGCTCATAGCATTACCTGTTAGCCTTCCTTTCTTACTTTTCGTGGCCATGTCTGCCTATCATGCCGAATGGTACATGTGCCATAGATTCTAAAGGGGGATGTGGAGGGGACACAGCAAGAGGGTAGGGTGGGGAGGAGATGCACTTCACATGAAGTTGGAGGAGTTCCTGTAAAATTAAACACAGTGCTTAATCTACTCTGTTTATGGTGCCATGTATTTCAACAGCTTCTCATCCATTTTAGCACCAGCCCACAAAGGGACAAAGATCTTATTACCATGTGGAAACACAAGTCCACTTCCAATAAATGTTCAGCTCGATGACGTTTTACACGGGTGTGTACCTATGAGCCCATCACTCAGATCATGTCACGGATTATGGTCAGCCCCCAAAGGTTCCCCTCTGGTCTCTTGCCAGTCAATGTTCCACTTGGAAGCAAAATACTGTTGCGGGAGCTGCCACTGCAAACTGATTTTGAAGTGACAGGAAGTTAAATATCTGAGAACGAGGCAACTGAAATAAATAAAATAATAGCAATAGCAATAGAAACCATTTACAACATCGGTCATTTACTAGGTGAGAGGCAACCAAAATAAACATGCTTATTCACAATAGTGATAGTAATAGAAACCATGTATTGATCATGTACCATGTATAGGCAACTGGGCCAAATGTTCTATTTTAACATCATAGTTCAATTTTATAAGAACAATGTGAGTAAAGAAATATCCCCATTTAATAAGATGATGCAATTTCAGCTCAGAGAAATTCTAATCTACCCAAGGTCACATGACTAGTAAGAGGTAGAGCCGAGATTTGAACGTGGGTTTGTTTATCCACAGCTGGGTGCCAAGATACCACTCCGTCATCAAGAACATCACACTGAGTGGAGTTCATATGACCATAGAATTATATTCTATCAGGCCTCAGGCTTGAAATATTAAATACTATTTTAAAATTCTAAATTAAATACAGATTAGGTTGAATCAGATAAAATTGTTAGTGCATGACTGTTTTGATCTGTAAAATGGTAATTTTATATAGTTCAACCTGATTCTTTAATAACAAATTTCAGCAAAATAACTAAAATATTTGATTAACTTGGATTACCACTACTCGTTCATTCATTGACAAATACCTATTTGCCCCCTTGTGTACAGAAGACACTGGGAATAAAGCAAAAAACAATTTATAATCCAATGTATTCAATTTTAATAAACTGGTCAAATGAAAGAAACAGTTTTATGAAATCAGAAATTTGTTTCTGAAAACCAAATTCCCTTTTCTACACCAAGTCTGTCTTAATTCTTATAATGATCAATATTCTCATATGTCAGAGATTGAACCTATGATATTTATTGTTCTGGACTTCTGAGGTTATAAAAGTGATTAATACAGGCTTCAAAGACTTGTCACATATTCTTTGACACAAATACCTCAGAGAGTAAACTTGCTGGTTTAATATTATAGGCAATAGCGCAACACTTTTTTCAAATAGTGCCTGAATTTTTGACTCCAAAGAATGAGGTGCTGGTTTGCATATAGTTTCCACTTTGTTCATATAATACCCAAATTGACTTAACGCAGCTATCCCAACCTCACCACCTACCTTGTATTCTTTGCTCTAAAGTTTTTGGTGTTCTTGCCCTGCCAGCAAAAAATGTTCTGAAATGGAGTTTTCTTCAGGACAAGCCAGTGAGAGCTACAGTGGCTTGCCAGCTGATAGATGCTTTTTAATAGTCTTTCTTCTTTAGAAAAGTTGTAAATTCACAACAAAATTGGGTGGAAAATATAAGAGTTCTTATGTACTATCACTCCCACACATACATAGCCTCACTGATAGAGTTTATTGTTGTTGTTTTGTTTTGTTCATGAAGATGCTTGGGTCAGAAAAAATTTTATAAAAGAAAATGTTGAAATGGAGTTGGTTAAATTAAGATCACAATAAAGTCAAACCAAAGAAAAAAATTAAGACCTCTCTATAATACACTTTATGACATAAAAAAATTAAAGTCTTATCAAACAGCAGTAAAAAGAAAACTATAAATCCAACTTCCTTGTGGTTACAGATGCAAATTGAATCCAGTGAAGCATTTCTAAATCAATGCATCATAGGGTTATTCCAAGAATGGAAAGATAATCTAATGTTAGAAAATTTGACAGTATAACTCATTACATCAATGAATTAATAGATATAATAACATTATTACATTAGCATTTGATTAAATTTTATAGCCACTCTAGACAAAAAAAAATAGTGAAATAGAAAAGGAAATTATTTACATATGGCAATGACACTTATTTTAGATGTATAGAAATTATCATCAAATAGCAAAATGCTAGTCATTTGATAAAATAAACAAAGAAGAATATTTATTATCATCAATATTATTTGAAATTATTTTAGAAGTTTAGCCATTGTGATATGACAAGAAAACAAAAAGTTATTATGAATGATATAAAGAAAGAGATAAAGCTATCTTTATGTACACTTGATATGAATGACAAGAACTTCTACCAAAATTTTTCAAATTAATGGAATTCAGCAATGTTACTGGATGTAAGAACTCTAAAAGTGGGCAATATTTTTAGGAGAAATAGAATTTGCATTGTTTCAAAGTATTTTGAACAAGACATTTATTAACTATGAAATAAAAGATAGCAACTTTCCAGTATAGAGACCCAGTGTAAATCACTTTAACTAAGTGATCAATGTAAAAATCACCAGTATTAAGACATCATGAACCCCTTGATATGAAGCACTGAGAATAACACACAATATCATTTTTCTTGTATTCCTGTCAAAAATGCACAATTCCAATCCAATCAAGAGAAAAAAATCAGACAAAAGCAAACTGAAGGACATTTGATAAAATAATTGATGAGTAAGTTTCAAAACTTTCAAGGTCATAAAAGAAAAGGGAAAAGTTAAGAACTGTTACAGACTGCAAGAAATGAAGAAGAAATAACTAAATGCAGTATGGGACCTTGGCTACAATCAAAGGCATTAGTGAGAACACTGGTGGTTGTTGGTCATAATTTTGCTTAAAATGAAAAGAAAAAGATTTATAACAAAGGGTTATTGGGACAATCTACTGGCAGAGGAACCCAACAGGGCAAGGCAGGAATTATAATTTAGGTTTAGTAAGATTCTTTTTGTGCCAGAGGCCGAGGCAAGAGGATAACAAATTTGAGGACAGCCTCAGCAACTTAGTGAGGTCCTAAGCAAATCAGTGAGACCCCCATCTCAAAATAAAAAAGGGACCTGGGATATGGATCAGAGGTAAAGTCCCTCTGGGTTCAATTTCCAGTACCAAAAAATAAAAATAAAGTTTAAAAAAGATTCTTATTGTGTATCTGGTCAAAGTGTTCCTTGCCCTGGAAATAGGATCTCTAGTCTATAGCAGAGCCTGAAATTGTAGAAATGATAAGTGGGTATTCCCCAGTTGAATCACTTGGAGTGAGGAGAAGAGCCAGGCCTTGATTTCCAGACCTGTGCATTTTTTTCAGGAATGTAGAACCATTAATGGCTATTGATTCAGAGTGTATATGACATCTTGAAGGACAGGAGCCCAACACCACAAGTTGTCACCTCTCTGGAGCAGGCACCTTAGCTGCACTAAGAGGTCATTCCATTGTCTTGTCAGGCTGACAGCTTCTGGGAATGCAGTAGTATGAGAGGGACTCTGGTTCCACTGGAACTCTGGTTCCCCCTGTCTTGTCCTTCTTAACCACAACACAGGTCCAAGATGATATGATGTGAGATCCCATAGTAATAATTCAGATGCTCTGTAAGGTCTGGAGCGGTGATCTTGACCAAGACAGCACAGGCAGGAAAAAGGCAAACTCATGCCCCAAATATGTCTCAATCCCATTGGTCACAAATTGTTTCCTTCCCCAGGGTAAAAACCAACTTATCCTCAAAGGGCATGTTATTCTTCCTCAAGGGATAGTGCCTTATTGAGGGCTTATAGGTGTCTCTAAAGCAGGCAGATCATATGTATACTAGTATCAGCAATGACTGGGTCAGTCATGATGAAAGGGAGCCCCAGGACTGCTTTTTTCATGGACATGCTGTGCCAGCACTCAGATGACTACAGGCAGAAGCTGAATGACATCAACCATTCACCTCATTTGGTGTCTTCGCTGCGGTGGATGCTCTCTGATGGGCACTGATGTGGCTAACAGGCCTTCACATATCTGCATACTCCCTAGAATCCACCCACATGCTTCCTCCTCAGTCACTGACCTTTAATATTGTCACTGACCTTTTAATATTGTCCTTTTTAGATACTTGACCAACTAGCCCATTCACTCACCACTTCCTGGGAGTCTAGGTACATCTTCAGACCATCTCTCCCTCCGCACCAAGATTGGGACAAGATGTCCTTGAAGCAATGTCTGCTGGGGGGAGTTCCCCTTTGGCTATTTTCAGGGTCTCTCTGGAGTGAGTGTAGCAGGCAGAGTTCATTTTAGCTTGCCATGATCTATTGAGATGTGAGCATCGGAGAGCCCCAGAGCTGGGTTTTCCTACTCCATCAGTTGGTCCTAGGGAACTTCTCCTGTGGCCATGAAGATGAGCTGGGGGTGAGGAGAGGTAGCTGGGGGATTCAGACTCCAGGCTCCTAGAGAATGTTCATTCTTCAGTGAGGGTGTGTGTCATCGAGCAGCTGAGCACGTATTCTCAGGGCTGTGGGCGAATGCATCTGCCAACCAGCAAAAGACCAGTTACAAAATGGAGATGAAAAAAAAAATCATATTCACCATATTAGCCAGGAATAAATTTACCAATAAAGGCATGAAACTTATATAAAGAAAGCTACAAAATGTTACTGAGGATCTTAAAACAAGACCAGAAGAAATGGAGAGTTATATCATTTCTGGGTATAGAAAGACTTCAAATCCTTAAAACATAGTCCTCAAATCAACTCAGGAATGGAACTGCAATTCAATGCAGTATCCCAATGCTTTTTTGCTGGGGTTGGGAGCACATGAAACTATTTTAAAGTTTTTATAGAGTAATAACTATCTGAGAATGATGAAGAGAAGTTTGAAAGAGGAAAGAATTTGTGGGGTTCTCTTACAAAATCATCAACTCACTATACTATATTATGTAGTCTCTATACACACACATACACAGGTATGCACACAAATGTATCTGTAAATATTAAACTACGATATAATCTAAGCAACATGCCATTGACAGAGGAATCAAGTCATAGATCAAGAACAAACTAGATCCAGAAATAGACTGCAGTCTATATTGGGCAGTAAATGCATGTAAATGTGGTGTTTTGATTCAGTGCAAAGATGATGGTTTAATACTTAATGATGCAGGAATAACCAGCTGGCTCTTGGGGTGAGGGAGGAATGCTAGATCTCAAACCTCACATCATAACAAAAATAAATTCCAGATGAAATTCGGGAGTGTGAAGAGGGTTCCATCTTCTTCACTTGAAATTGGAAAGAGCTAAGACTGCTCAATGCCATCCCCACCAACTCCAGTGATTGGGACGGTGACCACAGGATGCCATCGAGAGCCTGTCCTTGGTGTTGACAATGCATGTTTCATCCCAGGTTGCCCAAAGGAAGCTTCACATGCCTTGGAAAGTTTGCATCACCAGAGGCTTCACATGCCTTGGAAAGTTTACTTCGCCAGACCTTAACTTTCTCCCTCAGAAAAAGACTGAAGATGTAATGGGATGACAAGAACAGGGCTGCTCCTAGTAAGCACCCAGTGTTTGCTAACATTTTTATGATTGTCATTAGTACGGGTCCTCACTCTCCTCTGGCAGGCCTCAAACAAAATTCACAGGTAACCTCCAGAGAGCACCCGTCAACACACATACACACTCTGGCCATCAACTGTTTCTCGTCTATCCTTACACACAGGCACTGGCCCCAACAGAAATAGCTAAAGCAGAGGCTCCTGAAACATGTCTTCCCAGTGCCCCTGCCTTCTAGCACTTGCACAATTACTATTATTGTTCTGAAGCTCCAGGACTTTAGCACATGGCTATTTATATCCCTTTATATTTTTCCCCCCAAGGCTGTTCTCTTTGTGAAAACCCAACCTAACCAGGTCTACTTGGAACCTATCATTTGCTAATGCATTTGTTTTCCTATTAAAGAAAAATTTTCCACTAACTTAGAAAGATAAGAAATAATGCCTTGCTTGACCCTATCAAGTTAGACAAATCCCCGTGGTATACTGTTTTCTTTTAATTAGATCCTCAGGGATCTGTGAGATCTGAAAAAAAAATTTCCATGAAGTGATCTTAGAAAAGTGGAAGTCCTGACCTTCATCTGTTTTTGCCCTGTAGCTGCAGACCTCTTCCTAAGGGGACCACCTGTGGCCCCTAAACTCACACTCCCTGGGGCCAGGCTTGCACGATCATTTCCTAGCTGTGCGAGGTGGGCACCATCTGTACATTGACTGAGGAGCCTGAGGTGGTGGATGGTGGCTTTCAGGAGAGGAAGGTAATGTGCACAGCTCCTGCATGACCAGGGATTGTTCTCAGTACTTTCCACGTGTATGGAGTATTAACTAAGGGTTTGAACTTCTGGAATTTTTTTTATATAATTTATTATTTTGAAATAGTTTAATATGCACAAGAAGTTGCCCAAAAAGAACAAAGTTCAGAAAGTTCCTGTGGACTTTTCACCCAGCTTCTCCCAAAGATCAACTCATCCATGACAATAGCATATCGTCAAAACCCGAAACTGACGTGGGTATACAGAAATCTCTTTACTCGGGCATCACCTGTTCAGCTTTCACCTGAATTGCTTGGATCTCGCTCTGCTCTGGCCCCTCCTGAACTCTGTGCAACCTGAAAAAGCACCTGACATCTCTCTGCTTTGACACAGTAACAGTACCTGCATGACAGGATTTTGTGAGAAAATAACAAGATTAACTATCATTGTAAATCCTTGCCATGACCCTAGGAGGTGATTTGCCAACAAGTCTGCTATCACCCGCTTTCTTGAATCTTCATTCCTTGCTATGAGGATTTGCTTTTCTTCCCTTTAAGAGGTAGAGTCTATTTTCTGTCTTTGTCTCTGTATTTAGCTATATGCGACTTGCTTTGGCCAATGGAACGTGGCAGATGTAACGATGGGCCAGTTTTGAGTCTGTCTCGTTCGGCCTTCTGTTCTCTCTCTTCTGTTTCTCAGAATACCATCTCCACTGTATGAATACGCCCAGGCTAGCTGGCCTCATGAGGAGAGACAGGTGACCCACATCACCCTGTCACCCCAGCAGCCAAACCTCAGAGGCAGAGCTGCCCAGCTGGCCTGCAGCAGAGTGTGGATGTGAGGGATCCTGTCGGAGTCCAGAAGAATGGCTCAGCTGAGCCCAGCCTGTGGGGCCGACTTATTTATGGGAGCGGCACAAATGGACGTTCTTTGAAGTCACTAAGTCTTCAGGGCTTGTTATGGAACTACAGATAACTGCTTCAGATAATATGATGAAAATACTAATAGTAATTACATAATTGGATTATGAGGAGAATTAATGAGATAATACATGTGATACACTTAGCATCCAGCACACAAGAAACCCTCAGTGTGTGTTTGTGGAGGTCATTCTTGTCACCATCTTCCTGTTCCTTTCCCCCCATTATGTATGAGAGAAAACCAAGGCTTAGAGAGGTGTGAGAAGTTCCCCAGTAAGCGGCCAGCCTGGGCCCGAAGACTGGTTTGATTAGAAGCTGTGTGCGTTTCCCTGCAGGAAGATTTCTCTCTCCGTTTTCCTCTGCCCTCTCCTCACTGGCATACCAAGTGCTAAACAACTTCCCTGAGTTCAAATAGTAACGTATGAGAACATGGTCTCGCCCTTCCCCTGTCCCCTGTTGAGCTTGTGTGAAAGTTGGTAATATGGATATTTATGTATATCCATAGATGCATACAGAAAGAAAGAGGTTCGACATTCATACTTACTCATCTAAAACAGAAACAAATTAGAGTTTTGAAGGAAAGTTTGCATTTTCTTCAAATCCTTATCTCCTGTTAACATATTCTAATAGGCACTGGTTCACATCTCAAGGCACGGATAGGTGTTACTTGGAAGGCTGAGCGGAAGTCAATTTGAAAAATAACAGGAATAACAGGAAAGAAGATCTTCATAGTTCCCAGTAATTGTTAGTCCTACAGCAGCACCATCATACTCTTTCAGGCAACCACAGGATGAGCCGTGGGTCAGCGTGGGGTCATGTGGGTGTCAACATACTGATATCTTAAGTAGGCAGCACCCCATCAAAGCCTTTACGGGAGACAGGATGTGACAACGCCACCCTACTGCATGCCTTCTCCAAAGGCAGACGTAGCATAAGCAGAATGTTTGGAAAGGGGACAAAGAGGACCTGGATGTGTTCAGTTTCTGTTTTTCATTTTGATGAAGACTCAATGATTTTCATGCTGTCACAGGCCAAATAGAATCATACCTACAATGTAAATATTACCTACTTCTGTTCACCTTCTTTTGATAATTAAATCCTGTGACTGTGCCTACAGTCATTTTAGGTCATCACTCCTACTTCAAGAGCGGGGAGAAGTCTGCCGCTCAGTAGGCTGCAGAAGCTTATGTCCCAGAGAAGGAACTGGAAGGCCAAAGCTCAGCCTGCTGCGGAGGAGTCCTTCAGCCACAGTGGGGATTCATAGAATTCTTCCCTAGAATGAACGAGAATGTCATTCTGCAGGTGAGGGTAATGGAAGTTGAGGGTGCTGGGGGTTCACCTCATATTTAGTTTTCTCCTTTTTAAACCAACGTAACTATGTTCCCAGCCTCCCCTAAAGCCAAGAGTGAAACATGTGACTAACATTCTGTGAGGGGTAGGTAGGCAGAAGTTATTCAGTGAGACCTTTGCCCTTCCTTCTCCTTCCTGGAATGCAGATGTGATGGTTAGAAGGACAGCAGCCAGTTTTCAATGATTTACTAACTGAGCATCTTAAAACTTAGCCCAAGTTCCCTCCTGTATTAGTGAAGGAATTAGTCTAACTTTTGGCACCTCAGTTTCCTCTTCTGTAAAGATCATGTAACAAGATAGGTACATTTGTAGAAGTAGAGAGAGTAGACATAGAAGTAGAAAGTAGTAACAATAGTAGCCAAAGTAATAGCAGTATCATCAATTATAGTAATTATAGTAATGAAGTGGGCTGAGGATGTACTTAAAGGGCTGTTAAGAAGAGTTTGGACTTTATTCTATGAAAAGAACTGATTGAATAATCACAGGAAAGTGACATGACTCTATTTAAGTTATAAGAAACCTCTGGATGGATTCAGGTTTGGAACAAAATTAACTGGATGCCAACTGTTGCATTAAGGGTCAAAGAGTATTAAATGAGAAGAAGAACTACTAAATGCTCAAAATGTAACTTAATGTCCTCAGTAATGCCTGGAAAGGGTTGAAGGGAGTGTGAAATTTTTTTTCTAAAGGATATCTGCCCTGCAGGGGTTGAGTTAGCCCTGAATAGGGGCTATGTCACACTTGTCCTTGATATTCCTTTGCAGGTGCTCTGGGCTTGAGTGTCTTCAAGATTCCCTAAAGTAAGGTTTTCCTGCACTTTCAGCATGAGTGTAGGCATGGTAATTAAGAAAAAAAAGCACCGTAGTTGGCCATGAACTTACCTCAACATTCTAAAGCATTTTAAATTCCAAGTGCAGCGACTGCAACTGATTTAGACATTGAATTACTTAGGTTATTGGCATTAGTGAAAGAAAATATTATTTTAAAGTCATCTTTGGCTTCAAAATAGGGAACTGTAATTTGTTCCCAATTTTGAAACTGCTCTGTATTCCACCTTCAGGGAAACGGGGTGTATGTGATTTGCTATGGAAATGTTCTACATAAACACTGTAAGACATTAGCAGACTTTGCTGAGTTAAACTACATCAAATCATTACTGAGAAGGAGAGTTTTTTTCTTCCACTATTATGATCTAGTCAGAAATCCAAAATTACTACTTTTTATAACTAAAAAATTGCCCCAGCTATTTAAAAGCTTAATGAAGTATTGGGGCAGATTAACAAATACCTACCACTGATGTTTCAAGTTCATAGGTCCTCAGACATTCGTGCTTGGAACACTTTCAGCGACTGGGGTGCCATAGGCCTTAGTTCCCTCTGCTCTTCTAGGGGGACTGTCCTACCTGGTTCTACCTGGTGATAGCTGAACTAGCTAGGTGCCCCTCAGAAGCTCACTCCAAAGCCTGTGATCACATAAAGCAGAAGAGGGAAAACAGAGGAGCAAAGAGTTCACAGAATAACATGTTTTGGCCAACTGGTAGTGACCTTCTGGATTCACAGGGACTGTAGACCTGAGCATCTGTAGTGTCTGCCCTGGACCTAGGAGAGGGAATAACCCTGTGAGCCATTCCTCAGGGTTCTGACTCTAAGGAAGGCAGCGTGGGGTAGAACAGCCTTCTCAACAGCTGGTTTTTTTTATAACTGATCTGACTCCAAAGAAGATTTAAGGCAACTTGCAAACACACAATTCACCTGTGTGAAAATCCAGCACAGCTGAAGCTGGGGACAGTCCAGGCTTGGGTTTTTACTAGCCAAGAATGTCCTTGGGACGTCTCATGACCTCTATAAACCTCAGTTTCTTTTTCTGTAAAATTAAGTGAAATGGACCAGACCACTACTGAGGTCTCTTCCAGCCTAATCCATATGCTTTTCAAAATGTCCCACACAACCAAGAGAATGGTCATTTGTAAGATTAAGTACAACTGCCCGTTAGGTGCAAGTCTCCCTGCTATAATGTGCCTCTTCATTCTTAAAACAACGCTCTGAACTGGGTGATACTAATGACCCTGTTTTATAGATTATGATGCTGAGGGTCCTAGAAAACTAAGGAAATGGCTCAGGGTCACTGATACAGTGAGGGCAAAGAAAAGACAAGTATATTTGAAAGCTGAAGGTAGAAAGAAAACACTGGGAGAAACTCTGAATAAGCCAATGGCAGCCAGGCACAGTGGCACAAGCCTGTAATGCCAGCACTTTGGGAGGCTGAGACAGGAGGATCGCGATTTCAAAGCCAGCCTCAGCAATAGCGAGGCGCTAAGCAACTCAGTGAGACCCTGTCTCTACACACAACACAAAAATAGGCTGGGGATGTGGCTCAGTGGTCGAGTGCCCCTGAGTTCAATCCCCAGTACAAAAATAAATAAATAAACAAACCGATGGCGCGCATCCTGATGAAGGAAGAGGAACTTGAGGCTTGCAGGCAGTCTCTTCTCAACTCTCCTAGGTGGGCAGCTCTCACCCTGGTTGTGCCACTATCTCCCTAGGAAGTCCTCAGGTCTGGCCCATAGGACAAAGTGAAGCAAATGTGGAATCATGTAGGCAACGGGCTTTGACCAGTGACATGGCCCTGTCATTTTTCTGTCCTCTGCACTCTGCTTCCCTGGCCTTCAACCTTGCATGAGTCCCTTTACCAAATCTAGGCCTTCTGGTCTACCACAGAATGGCCAATGTAACTATATGTAGAACCCAGATGGGAGCCACCAAGGGGACTAGAGTCACAATAAGGGACCAACTACTGCCTCTGGGGTGAGGAAACCAGGCCACCTTGAAGCTGGATTAGCCACTTCATGGCTATACAACTAGCTTGACCTGGGGAGGGTGATCTCTCCTCTACAGGGAATTAGGGCTGGTGACCCTCTGCTGGCACTGGGGGAGGCACTGGGCTTTCTGCTAAGTGCCTGGAAATCCCATAGCAGTAAGATGCTTTGGGCCTTGCTATTCTAAGTGTGGTCCAGAGAACAGCAACTGCATCACCAGGAAGCTGGTTAGACATGAAAAATCCCAGGTCCCACCACAGACCCACAAAATGCTACCTGAGCGAGATTCACTGGGCAAGTGTGTGCACATGGAGGCTGGAGATGCTCTGGGGTACAAAATGATTCATGAACACTAAAGCAGTGGTTTTCAACTAGTTAAAACATTCTCAGGTCTGCATCTCAAATCAGAGTCCCTGGGGGTGGTGCCCAGATTTGTGCAGTTTTTAAAGCTCCCCTGTCGATTTTGATGTGCAGCCCAGGTTGGCAACCACTGCTTCGGTGTAACCCACCCTCTCTCTCCTAAACCAAAACCTGCACCAGCCATTTCTAGGTATTGCTTGACGAGCCAGTGTCACTACAGGCCAGAGAACCTGCAAATCTCCAATTAAAAGAGGAAAAGAGAATGGTGTTGACTCTACCTTGTGTACTACCAGAGAAATGAAAAAAATTTTGCTGTGAATTGAAATGCATTCTGCCATGTTAAAAAAATTAAAGTAAAAAAAAAAAAAGGAAAAGAACAACAGCAGAGTGAACTTTTCACAAACATAAACAATTCCACTTAAAGGGTTGGCCCTTCTTCTGAAATTATGTCCTTACTATTCCCTTTCATCATCTTTAAAAATGCCCTTTCTTATGTGAACAGCTGCAGGGTTCATTTACAAAATAAAGAGCAACAAACTCTATTTTATACCCTGAATTCTTAAGATAAGCCAAAAGTCTAAGAATCTCACCTCTAGAAAACAGGTTTAAACATGTCTGTGGATACATTCTGCATCCCTTGCCCCACCACTACCCCGCCTCCTCAAATGAAGACCAAAGTGGTCTCAGGAAGGTTGAAGGTCAAGAATCAGACCCCAGCAAGCAGATGATTCCAGCCTGTACACAGGCATTCCATAGGAGGTAGACAGACATGGAGTCGGGTTCGGTCAAATACGCACGTGCTGGAGTTTAAAAGCAACATACGTGATTAATAACC
This sequence comes from Geosciurus inauris, assembly GCA_004024805.1. Taxonomy (NCBI): domain Eukaryota; kingdom Metazoa; phylum Chordata; class Mammalia; order Rodentia; family Sciuridae; genus Geosciurus; species Geosciurus inauris. Next base: position 80,445 of record PVHX01000668.1, read on the forward strand.
CAAACTGGCCGCGTACACAGAGCTTCCTGGGGATCCACCAGATCTGTGATTCTCCAACTTTAGCCTGCCTCTGCTTCATCTGAAGGGCTGGATAAACCTTAGACCATTGTCTTTTCCTTTGTGTGGTTTATTCAGGAGATCTGGGGTGGGGCCAGAGAAATTTGCATTTCTGACAAGCTCCTGCTGAAGCAGATGTGGCTTGCCCAGGACCACACTTTAAGAGCCACTGTTCGAGATAGAGAAATGGCTAGAAAAGATGGGAGTCACAAAGATATTTCTTGGGGGAAAAGGGTATATTTTTGGTTTGTCTATCTATAGAATACATTAGGTGTACCTCTAGCAGAAATAAATTTGAAGGGAATGATTTGCATTATGTGTGCAAATATATATATATATATATATACACATACATACATACACACACACACACACACACACCAGCAGCATCTTATGTTCTGAGAACCCCTGGGTAGGCAGGTAGGGAATCTCAAAGGTTGAGTCATTCCGCAGGGGTGTGGTCTCCTCAAACTTAATGTCTTTGGGCATCTCCCTGACATTCCCCACTTGGGCCCTGATTCACAGACCAACTCTAATAGATACAACCCTTCCAAAGGTCACGTCTCTCAGCAACACTGTCCAGTGCTGACAATGGCCCTCCTAAATTTTGCAGAAGTGGAACCCCCCCCACAGCCCCACTCCAGGGCACACCTGCAACCTGCCCCACGGCCCACCAGCCTCCAGCTAGTTCTTGGAGAAATGAGACTATCTTTCATTAGCTATCTATCCTGTGGCCTCCACCAGGCTGCAGGATATGAGGGCCATTTAATTAGGCCTTGCACCACTCTCTGGTGTGAAAAGGCTCTCAAACGCTTTGATTCCCCACTGCTTCTCAGCAGGAAGTTGTTGGCGATAATTGACATAGGATTTCCTTGTTAACCAGCAGCAGACATGCCGGATTAAAGCGACAGAGATCTCGAGAAGAAAGTGAAAGAGATAAGAAGCTAAGGAAGACTTCTGCTTATTTGGCACTTGAGGATGAGGAAGAAACAGCAATCACCCACTCAAGTGGCGACTCTAGAGTGGAAGGGCGTCCCCTTATCAGACCCATTTCAGCTTGGCTGATCAAAGATTGACTCCCCGTAAAATCACATAGGCCTGGGGTTGGTTAGTTTATTAAGCGGTAGGTTTTAGGAATTATCACAGGTTTAAAGATGGATTGCAGTTTATGTGAAGGGGGAGAGGATTATCGGGTTTTCATCTTAACAATTATAAAATATCACAGCTGAAAGCTTGCTTGCAAATGACATAATTTTCCACTGCCAACTAAACAGGTCATTGTGAGGCTGCCTGTACACTCTCTCGAGGAGAGAGGAAATTAACTCTGGGGAGGACGGAGGGCGAGGGGCCTCCCAACGCCTCGGTCCACTTCGGGAGCCGGTGCGATCTTATTTGGCCCTGTGCAGTTCCATAGGTAATTATATTTAATTTCTTACTGGGGCCATTTAGGTCGGCTTGCATTAACAGAGAGGGACGGGAGAAGCAACCCACTGAGATGATTTTTCCAATGCAGTTGTGATAAATGATACCGAAATAGAGCCGCATGAGTGGAGGGAAATAAATGTCTACTTCGGAGGACAGACAATTATTGTATGTCACTTAATAACTCAACCTTACAAGAGCACATGTGGCACTAATAAAGGGCTGGGTGCTGTAAAGGCATGTTATAGGACTTCCCTTTGACAGCTACATACAGGTCCTGGAACACTGGAGCCGTGACACGGGTTTGCAGTTGTGTTCGCCTATGCTTTTGACCATGGATCCGTGTTTCAGATAAATACGTAATTGCATCTTCACCGATTTTGAAAGATGTCATTTACAGATTTTTATTTTTGTTCGGTTTTTCTTGTTGTTGTTATCAATGAAAGCGGTACTTATTTGTGGGAGAGAATTTAGGAAATTGAGCAACATGTTAACAATGAATAAAAATCATCCTCCCTCCACCCAATGATAAAGCCCTGCAGGTTCCGTTGCTACCCGTGTACAATGGTGTAACTTCTTATAAAATCATGCTCACTTCTTTTGTTTTGAAAAATACGTGTATTTACTCAATAAACCATGAATTTTCCTATATTTAGGAAATATTATTTGACGATATGGTTTTGAATTGTGGCATTATTCATGCTAATGTAATTTACTTGGATACTAACGACCTTATAGCTGGTCATTTGGAGTGCCATTAGTCTTTCACCACCACACTACAAGTGGAAATGACCACCTCTGAACACAGCTCTTCATGCATGTGTTTGGCCGCTTCCCTGGCAATTAGGACTAAAAGCCAAATTTCTGGCTCAAAGGAGCTAAACATTTTTAAGGATACTGATAGCTACTCAAATTTGCAGATTTTCAAACTAGTTTGCAAATAGATTTTTTGGAGTTGAAGTCAACAGCACTTTGTGTCATCCATCCTAAAATGAGAGCAGACATTTCATCAAAAGCCGATCCGTCATTCTGTCGGAATCAGTCAGGTTCTTTCATTCTGATCTGACCTTTTGCAGTTAAGCGCTGTGACAATGACAATAAACAGTGGTTCCGTCATCGAGTTAATAGGGCCAAACTCTGAAGATAATCATGTCAATGCTAACGACTTACACACTTACATGTAGAACACATCTTTTATCCAAGAAGTTCAAGTTCCTCCAAGAGCACCAGCCGATTCATTATCTTTCACAAGTGCAAAGGGAATTGGTTGAAACAAAAACAAAAACCTTTAAAGCAAACTGAATCAGAGGCAGGGAGGGGAAAGATGGGAAGCAGATTCCAAACCAAGCCTTTTTAACAAAATAACCCTCAGGACTTGATCTAGTAGAGAGAAGGTGGCTTTTTCTTTTCTTTCCTTTCTTTCCTTCTTTTTTTCTTTTTCCTGCAAAAAAAGACAGAGCTTGTCAACTGTCAAGTCTTTGAGAATCTGTCTTGAAAACAACAAACATCATCTTTTGCTCTCTGTGCCCTGACATCACTCTTGTTTAAGAGGGGTTTCAGGTATAAAAAATTCTCAGCTCCTCTGGAATGTTCAGTTTGCAGATGGCAGAGTGGCTCTGGGGCATGATATTGTCCCTGAATGAAAGAAAGTGGTCTGCAAAGACAAAATTTTTCCTGCTAAAGGATTTTTCTGCATATTCTGTTCATGAAGAAGTTGTGAAATAGATGTTTTTAATTAATCCATTGCTCTTTGGGGGAAAATATATCTATAAACAGAGATACTCTTTTCTATCCATCCATCTGTTGAATAGATAGGCATTTATTTCTATGTATTAATGGATGAAAAGGATACTCTTAATTGACCCATGGTACTTAAAATGTATATATAGCTATGAAATTATTTTTTAAAAATCCAATGCTGACATTGTCTCTCTGATAACATATTACAAGCAATATTTAAATGTTTATTATTTTGAGACCACTTATATTTTTCCACCTATAAGCAAAGTTGGAAAATGGTTGCTTTACTTTGCAGCACCAGAGACTAAACTCACTATGTCAGGTGGCATTGAGCCTGAATGCAGAGATCCAAGTGCCAGGAAATAGCCTGTTTCTATCTGGGGAAAAATAAACTGGCATGAATTTGTTCATCCCAAATTTTCTTTTCTTTTTAGTTTAAGTAATACCTGATTATTTTATAAGGCTCATGCACTGAAGGTTTTATCCACAGTGCAACCTATTGGACTGAAAGCACTTATAAATTGTGCTTCTGTAACAGTAACCTTGACTTTCAACACTTTTACCCATCTGAAGGGCTGAAAAGCAACAAGCATGCTTGTGCCCCCACCCCCACCCCACTCCTGCTTATGGGAGAGACTTAGAAATCATGTCAGCAGCCGAGGCAGCTTTGCTCAGAGAAACATCTGTCCAGTGCAGGCAAGCAAACCAGGGCATCGGGAACTGAAATAAAATCAGCAAAGACCTCAACTTCCTGGTCTGTGCCTGGATGGTGCCTTGAGGAGAATCGTCCCTAGACCCCCTGTAAATTAGGGTGCAAAAATCAGAGACAAGTGGATCTTGTTGTAATCATTTTCTCATTACCACCTTGAGAAATTTTCAGCAAAGATCTGGGAAAATAATGCAATGCTGGTAATATAATGTCCGACTCGCAGTCCCAGCTTTCACAGCACCATAGGGGTGAATGAAAAACAAATTTCTGAGCTCAAGTTGAAAACTGTTTCTATAAAGAGCATCCAGAGAAGGCCAGACAGCTCCTTCTAAATGACAATGGTCAGTCCTGCTATTTCAGATATAGAGGAGTTTGTACTTTCAATCTTTTACACAGAAGTCAAGGCTCAAGTCCTTGTAACTTTCCTTTGGGGCCCCCAAAAGCAAGATTTGTTTGAAAAATCTTTCCATCAAAAAGGGCCTGAGAATTGCTTTTATTTGTTATGAAGATACAAATTTTTCATCCACAAGAGAAAGGTCATTATATATGACATGATGCATGGTCTCTATATAAAATCAAGATCATGTATGTATCATATATACTATATGATATGTAAATATAATGAGATGTTAAATACTTCTGTATATGTGTGTATGTGTGTGTGTGTGTATTAGAATACATATATATATATATATATTAGATATATATATATATTAGAAGAACAAGTGACATGAGTGAGCTTTTCTCAATCTTTCTGAAGTCCAGCTAGTGGATTCTTCTGCAGGACTGCTGATACTTTTCCAAGAGTCCAAGCCAAGACGGCACTCTCAAAGGTGAGCTCCTTTTCTTTTTTTTCTTTTATTATTTTTTTGTTGTTGATGGACCTTTATTTAATGAGTTTATTAATACGTGGTGCTGAGAAACAAACCCAGTGCCTCACACATGCTAGGCAAGCGCTCTACCACTGAGCCATAACTCCAGCCCGTGAGCTCCTTTTCTTAACACCATAATGAAAGTCACTCACTCACATGTATCAGGGGCTTCCTCTGTTATATCACACGTGGCTATAAGTGTTTTACAAATATGATCTCAAGTAGTCCTCATGCTACCTTATGTGAGAAACAAATTTCCAAAACTACAAGTATCCAGTTCCTCATTTCTTTAGAAATAAGCATTTATTAAGTGTCTGCTATCAGTCAGACCCTGCACGGGGTGTTGAGGAGTTGGAGATGGAAAGACACTAAACAAATGTGGGGGAAACAGACCCTGAAACAAATCGGTAGATCGGAGCAAATCAGGAGGGAGGAAGAAGAGCATTTAGACCATGGGCTTCTGACTAGAGAGACTCCAGGCAGGATCCCAGCTCTGTCACTTCTATTCTGGGTGGTCAGGTGACCTGTGTGACTTCTCTAGTCTTAGGTTGCCTACCTGTGAAGTGACCCTCACAATACTGGTGTCTCAGTTGTTGCAAGTGTTAAGATACCCACATGTCACCCTCATAGTAAGGTACTAACATCCAACAGGTATGTAATAAATAGTTTTACCTCTCAGTATGATTATTTCTGTTAGTACTCCAACAATCTAATCTAAGAAAGTATTATGGAATTACTGATAGATTTCAGAGCAAGAAGTTTCCATCTCTAATGTGAATCTCACCCCTCACAGATTTTCCCAGATTTTCTAGTAGTTCCCATGGGTCATCTGTAGCCCAGGGCTGATAAGTGACAGACAGCTGCTTCTCTAGTGTGTGAAGGGAGTACTATCCGCTGTCCTTCCTGCCAGGTAATGCTTTCTCATCTCTGAGATTATATATTTTTAATTTTTTTCCTTTTAAAATTTCATAAGTGTATTAAATGTCCTTTATAGCACGAAGACAACAGGTAATGCTTGCTCACGGATGCATAGTGATGAGTTCGTCAATCCAATTTAGAATTCCTCTCTTTCAATTTTTAAAAATAATGTTATTTCTTCCCCAAATCTGGGCACCACTGGGTTATCCACAGTATCCTTTTTAGCAAAAGCAAAAGCCAACTCTAATCCTAGCAAAAAGTGCATCTCAGGAGTGTCTGTTTTCATTTCTCCGTGGCAAATAGGGCTTTCGTGATGCCTCTGAGTCAGACTGGTTTTGCTAATTGATGCATCTGCTTTTAATGTCTTAAGTGCTGGGATGGAACAGACATATCATCAGTGGTCTGGGTTTTCTTAAATAGCCAGACGTCTCCATGATCAAGACAAGCGACCATCTAATAGAGAAATAACTCCAAGACAAAGTGCTGCGGCTGCCTGCTGTCGCCTTCCTGACAACCTATAAATGGGCCATATTGATGAAGTGAACGAGACCCTCTCTGGTCATTTTCAACTGGAAACTAATAACCCCCGTCATGATATCAGGCATGCAATAACCTCTGTTAAAACTAGGTTCATCAAATAAATCACTCAGGAATTTTTCTATTTCTTTTTGTGGACACATTGCACATCTGCTCAATGAAAGGAGGAAAGAAGCAATATTTCTTTGATCAGGATTTTTTTTTAATAATCTTGTATCTGTCCCTTGGGATGCTATCTTTTCAAGTGGGTGCAGATAGTACATCACTTTCTAATGAATGTAGAGAATTTATGAATCAAAGCTATAAAACTAAATATGAAGGATTTTGGTTTATCTTAATCTATATTTTACATTGTCATGAGAAAATAAACCGGACCACAAAGCTGTATTGTACCCAGTTCACTAAATCTCCTGATCTCTCACGACCTCCTCAATGTGTTCCATTTGTGGCCACATATGGGAGAGGGATATACACAGATGATTGCTTTGTTCTTTTTTTTTCCCACCATGTCTAAATACATGTTCCACTTTTCATACCCTCTTGGTCGCAAACAGCAAAGGCTTGGCCAGTGCATCAGACGTCAGCCTCAGGTGATACTGTCATATGTTAACATCTTATGGATTCTGTTAATACTTTCTAAGCGTTGGGTGAAGTTTGAAATTTGTAAAATGGACATGTTTGTCATCCTGGCTCCTAAGGATCTTAAAAGCCCTAGGTCAGCTCCCTGAGTCTTAAGGAATTATGGATAGAAGATGTCTCCCGTGTGAAACAGCAGGAGCTGCAGAGCCTGCTAGGGAAGCTCAGCTCTCCTGACTATTGAGTAAAAAGGAGATGAAAAGATAGGGCTTCCAGTTTGTTCTTGCTGGCCCCTCCTACCCTACAGTGAGGAACATATAATATAGGTAAAGAGGGCACAGGACTGGGGTATAGTAGATCCAAGTTCAAGTCCCAGCTTTCCATCTGGTTGCTGTGTGGCAAGTCAATGGCATCAACCTTGAGCTCCTCATTGGTGAGTTCGGTATAATAACACTGACCTGGTAGAATGGTTGCAAGGGATTCAAAGAGTTAAGGTTTAAGAGCCATTGGGTACCTTGCCTGCTACATGACAGGTGCCCCAAAAGTGTTAGTTTCCTTTCTCTTCCTGGGTTCAAAACCAGGCCTGGCAACTTCCTAGAAGTGTGATTCCCAAGCATGTTACATAACCTCTCTGACCTTCGGTTTCTTCTTCTATAAAATGAAGAATATCATTTATTCTTTATAATAGGAATATCAGATGTGCCTTGCAAGATTGCTATGAATGATGTAATGGAGAGTAAAACACCTGGTGCAGTGCCTGACACATAGTAGGTGTTATTTACTATCATTTATTACTATTACTCTTCCTCACACTGTTATTTTTGTTTTTATTTCAACTTTACCATTGCTTTTTTTTTTTTCTTTCTCTTGTTTCTTTTTCTTGGGCTTCTATGTTTTCCTCTGGAAAATAAGAGGAGTGGGCCAGACATTTCTCCATCCCTTCTCACTTTAAGCTGTCATGGGTCTATGTGGAATAAGATTTGTGGGAGCTGTTTACCATCTCTATATTGCTAGGCAGTGAAAGATGGTAGTTTTCTCATTGGCTTTTCCCACCAATGCTTTTTCCTTGAAAACACAGCAATCGCATTTGTTGAATGTCTGCTATGCGCCTAGATTGCTTACTTTTAAAGTTTGAAATAATTATAGATTTACAAAAATATGGCAAGGAATGAAGATTTTGTGTGTCCCCTTCCCTGGGCATCAGTTTCCACTACTGTTGTTATTTTATGTTACCACAACACATTTGTCTAAACTGAGAAACCAACACTGATAGGTAGAGCATTACTGATCTGAAAATCTGAAATCCTCCCAAGTCTGAAGCTTTCTGAGCAGCCAGCTATATTACTGCTAACTGAACTCCAGACTTTATTTGGATTCTACAAGTTATTTTCATTATGTCCTTTTTCTGTTCCAGGAAAAAAAAAAAAACTATATCCATTTCTCAATTTTATCTTGTTTTTCATGACCTTGACAATGTGGAGGACCACTGGTGTTTTGTGGATTCTTTCTCAATTTGAGTTTCTTCTGATATTTTTCTCATTATTAGACTTTGTGTGAGGAAGAAGGTCTAAGAGCAGAGTCCTCACCACCTCACATTAGCGGGAACTTCATGTGTCCATGGGACATGGTGTGGGTCGCAGCCTGGCATGCCTGTGGTACAGTAGCCCATTACAGGATCCACCCAGGGCATCCAGTCCACTTTGAGATATTCGAGTTGTTTTCAGCTATTGGTGATTATGAATAAAACCTTCATAGATACAATTTTTTGTGTGAATGTTCAGTTTTTGTGTGAATGTTCAGTTTTTCATTCACTTGAGTAAGTCCCTGGGAATGTGTGACATTGTTGAGCTATATGACAAAGCATGGATTTCATGTAACAAGAAACTGTCAAACTCTTACCAAGGCACATGTAGCATTTTCTATTTCAACTTGCAACAAATGTGAACTCCGGTTCTCCGAATCTGTCAGTGCTCGACATTATCGGTGTTTCTCTTTTCGGTCATTCTAATACGTGTACAGAGGTTTAATGATAGTTTTAGCTTGCATTTTCCTAATAGCTAACAATGCTGAGTGTCTTTTGTGACCTTATTTGCACTGTATATCTTCTTTAATGAAGTTTCTATTCAAATATTTTGCCCAGTTTTTTTAATATTTATTTTTTAGTTGTAGGTGGACAGAATATCTTTATTTTATTTTTATGTGGTGCTGAGGATCGAACCCAGTGCCTCACATGTGCTAGGCAAGCACTCTACCACTGAGCCATAACCCCAGCCCCTTGCCCAGTTTTTAAAAATATGGATTTTTTTGTTTCTTCATTATTGAGATTTAAAAATTCCTTATATATGTTTGATCCACCAGTCCTTTATTTGATGTGTGTTTTTCAAATATCTTTTTCCTAAATATATGGTGGATTTTTTTTCACATTCTTACATGTGAAAAAGAATGTGAATGGTTCTTAATCTTGATGATGCCAAGTTTTTCAATTCTTTTTTCTTGTATGGGTCATGCTTTTGCTGTTGTATCTAAAAAATATTGGATACTCAGTGTCAGAAAATGCTTTTACAATGTCTCTGAATAGTCTTGTAGCTTTATGTGTTATATTTATTTTTATGAGACATTTTGAGTCAAATTTTACATACAACGTGAAGCTTGGATTGATATTCAATCCAAGTACTGGATATTGGATTGTTCCAGCACCACTTACTGCAGTGACCAGCCTCTCTCCATTGAACTGCCTTTACACCTTGGTCAGAAATCAATTGGCTGTGTGTGTGTGTTCCAGTACCCACCTCCCACCCCACAATCTCTCTCTCTGTTCTTTCTCGTTGCTTTTGTTGTGTCTAACTTTGTTTTGTTTGTGTTCAAGCCAGGCTCACTGGCCCCTTTACAGGTAAGCAGACCTTACTGGACACAGCCGGCTTTTCACCCCTAAGCCAGGACCCACACCTGGCTCTCACTGTGTCACTCTTGGCTGGGGAGGACATCAGTTCAAGTTGTAGTTAAATGAGCACTCTCACCACTGAAGTTAAAAAAAGAAAAAACAAACAAACAAACAAACAAGAAAACCACAATGCCACAATATTGTTGATTGCGTGATTGCACGTGGAGCTGTGTGGGAAAGAGGTGGGAGCAGGTGAGTGGAGTCAGGCGTGTCCGCGCTCTCTGGGCTGCCTTCCATGCTCAATGAAGGCAGGCGCGGTGCCTCTCTGAGAAATCAGAGATGGAAAAGTTGCACCCCTGTGAGGGTCACTGGTGATCACTACCATCCTCTTGGAACCATCAAGAAAGAGTCTTGAGCTGGGCTCTCCCACAAGGGAGTACTGGAATACAAGACCACCGCCGAGGGCCTCCAGACTCTTATAGGCTTCATTATTGCATTCAGAAAATAGAGCCTTTTGCATTTAAACACTGTGAAAAATGTAACTTCCTTTGACTTGATCTGGCTGGACCATGGATAGAAGCATTCAGGTTTGCCATATGCCCTCGTTGTTAAAATAATGTCTATAGGTAGTTCTCTTTTTTCTACCACAAAGATACTATTTTATAATTTAACAAAAACACAAGATACTATTTTATAATTTAACAAAAACACAAGATATATTTATATCTTTTTTTTTTTCATGAAAAGAAGCTGTGCCAGATAGATTCAAGTAAGAATTTAGTGTATAATCTCAGACCCCGAAATCCAGTCACAGTCACCCTGCGGAGTCCATTCTAAAGGGAAAGCCCTCCACATCCAAAGAAATAACAGGGTGTTTTAAAATCATTGAACATTCAAATCTCTCCAATTAGGACTGACGTTAAAGAAAAGATACATTTTATCCTCTCCATCACGGAACAGCCCTGTGACAACAGCTCTTTGCCTGGCATGAATTTGCCTGCACTGGGAGATTCAGCATGTTTTCTGAAATTTAAGCATTTTCAATAAGAACCTGATATGACCCGGCTGAGCTGTAAAACACCTGTCAGTCCTGTCCCCCAACACCAGGATGACAAAGGAGATCTGCCAAACACCACGGGCCTTGAATTAGGCCAATGAACACACCTTCGTGGGGCCCTCAGGGACTCTGGCTTCATGAATTAAAAGGAGTGATTTATAATTAGCCCTGCAATTGTACTGAATGGGTGTTTCCAAGTGATTGAAATGTGTGCCTAAACCAGGTGAAAAGTGACTATAATTCTAATTACATGGATTTTTCCCACTGCTTGGAAGACCTATTTTCTACAGACAAAAGGAAAGGGTGGGAAATGGCTATTTCCTAAAACCTAGTATGTGTTTAGCATTTTATTACCTTATGTGAGCTTCACAGAAACTCAAAGAGGAAGAGAATCAATTCCAAGGGGGTGGGGCTCACATGTAAGGTTTACTATGTTTTTATTTCTCCTAAGAAAATGACAGCATTCCTTAGAAACCCCACCTGCCTCTCAGGGTCCTTTATAGCCTAAACTAAGTGCTATTCAAATGTTTGATTGACAGGCGCACCCTAGAATCGCAGCATTAGAAGTCTTCAATTGAGCTAGGTAGCTCAGGTGTCGTCCTTGCCCCATCCCCTGCCCTGTGGTGGATGAGAACAGATGTTTTGATGGTATTCCTGTTAGCCTTACCATCACACAGATTTACTAAGTAGGTTCTGACAAGCCACCTGTAGGGACCAGGGAAATTCAGTTTCTACTGCCTGAGAGCCGCCATGCCTGTTCCTGGACAAACATGTCCCCTTCTGCTTCCCATCCTGCTGAGCTTGCCCATCTCCACCAAAATGATATAGACCCTTCACCGTGACTGCCAAGGCCCATGAGCCTTCTTTTAGTCTCTGGCCCTCTCCAGAGTCTCTGGGGTCCCTCGGCCTGCAGACCCCTCCCTGCCAGAGTCCTTAGCATGAACCATTCCCATGCTCTTCCCAGCCTTCTGCTCTCAGCTTAAATGTTGATTTGTTGAAATACCCACGTATCCCGGTATCACCGCATCTGAGACCCCTTCCTGGGCTGCTTCAGGCCTTTCCACCCGGAGCGTCTATTACAGTCTGTAATGATACAGTTACACGTTTGTATATCCAGGTGGATTTTTTTTTCTCTTGTCCCACTAGACAGAAACCTGCGTGAAGGCAGGATCTGTGTCTGTTTTAGCCCTCAGTTTATTTGCATTGCCTAGGGCACCTGGCATGTAGCAAACACCCAATAAACATTTGCTGAATGTATAAAAAGAAGAGCTGCTGGGCCAACATTGCTGACACTGCTGTGGGAGGGAGAGCTACCAGACCAGAGGACAACGCAACTCTTCCCGGGAGTCCCTGAAGGGCTCTGGGTGTGACTACACACAAGTCCAAGCTGACTTATGTCACCTCTTGCATCACTGTGGGCTCTGGTAACACAGGTCCCTGGTTAAGATAGCAGCTCAGGAGCCAGGACTGACTGTGGCTTCTTTCTGATGGTCACTGGAGAGTCTCACCACTCCAGATGTCCTCAGGGTCTACCCTCCATTTCCTGCTCTCAGATCTGAGGAACTCTGTGCCCACCACAGGCCCATGGGTCTGCCCATCCTCTTCCCATAATCAGATGTCAGCCATGGGAAAACACCTTGGGTCAGGAAGCTGGATGTGGGGACCAGAGCTCCCCAAGGAGGACGCTTCAGGAGACCACTGAAACGCAACCATCCAGGACCAGGAAGGGGAAGGGAGGCCTCCAGGAGGAAGAGGAATGAGAGAGAGGATGAGGAGGGGAAGTTCAAGGACGGCTAGAACTGCCCACTGTGTGTGTTCAATGCACAGTGTTCCACGCCAACAGCTGACACCTGTGTCTCATTGATGCTTCCCAACCCCCAGGCATGAGCAGGAAACAGAGGAGACAGAAATGATGCATGGTGACCAAAGCCACCCAGGCACTAAGTAGCAGAGCTGGGAACAGGTTTATTGAAGATGTGAGTTTTTTAAGCAAGTCCCTCTTGACTGAGGAGCCAGCCCACCCGTCCGCATGCTGTGCCCCTCCCTCTCGGCTCTGCCCTCTCACATGGACCCTGCTTGGAGCACGCCCATCCATCCACCACATCCTCCATTCCAGGAGGAAGTGAAGACCGAGACGCAGAAGGGCCAGGCCTGAAGAGGCTCAGCAGAGGATTCCTTCCGCAGCAGCTGGGCCTCCCTGCTCCTGCCAGGACTCCAACTACAGAAATGATCGTGGTGAGTGATGTTGACAATCTTTGACCTCCCAGCGCTTCTGGGGGAGTTGCCAAAAGGAAGACTTGTGATACTTGAAATGGTTGGTTGTTGCCCGTCACCTTTCACTGGGCATGGGATCTCGAAGGCATAGCGTCCAGGAGCTAACTGTCAGAAACCATACACAACCCCTGGAACAAATGGTCCCAGATCTGCCATGCTGTTAAGTCCTGACTTAGCTGCAGCCTCTTCCTGGGACCTTCCCAGAGACCCTGGGATGCACTTCTCTCTCAGAACCCAAAGCAGTAATGACTTACAACATTCTACCCATGTCACTCTGTCCCATATTGGTGCCCAGAGTCTGTGAGCGGGCAGGACTCTTGCTGCTCTCACTTCCTGGGCCCTGCTTCCTCCGAGGCACACAGTGGCCTCTGTGTGGTCTTAGCTCAGGAAGGGATTTAGACCCGAGCCTGTCCAGACAGGATGGCTGCCATTTTGCTGCCCAGGGCTGCCACGTTGTGCCTTTGTATGATCAAGTCAGATGAGACCCTGAGCACTGGTGGGGTGGCAGACAGCATCTGTCCCCTTCTGTCTCAGTCTGTTTCTTCGCTGGGGCCACATGGCCGGGGTTTTGCCTCTGATCCAGCTAGTCTTGAACTCTTCTCTGCCCCTGGGGGGCTGTGGACCTCAGACACATCATTCACATTTTCCTTCTCAGTTTCTTCATCTGCAAAAAAGGCCGCAATGACATCACCTTACTGTTGTCATGAGGATGAAGTAAGTCAGTGTGAACAAAGCAAGAGGAGCACCTGGCTCCGCTAGGCCTTGGCTGACTCTATTTGCATATGGAGCGGCTCCTACCTTATTCCCTCTCCCTAGGAACCCCCAGTGTCTGGGCAGCCTGACCAACACACAGAGCTCCCTCCACTCCCCGTGGCCCACAGCTACGGCTGTCACCCACCTTACCTGCTTATAATCCCTGGATTGTGCTGGGTTGGTTCCCAGCCTAGGAGAGAGGGCCGCCTGCCCGTGCATAGCCGCCCTTGCCCAGTGGGGCGAGGCTGCTGCCAGCTCTGGGCTGTGGAGTTGGAAGGGGAGGCGGGCTGCTGAGTGACACACCTGTGGGACCGGCCCTGGGGGAATTCCCAAGAGCAAATTCCACGCTGACATTTTTTGTGAGGGGGGTTTGGGAGCTGGAACTAAATGGTAACTCAAAGCAGCCTGAGGGTAGGGAGGAGATGCACCTTGTTCCTGGGTTACTTCTGATATTGTCCCCAGTAAATTCATTCATGAGTCTTCTTCAAGTTCCTATGACAGGGCACACGTCATGTAATCCCCTATGCAGAAGGGGAGAGAGTCAAGTCAATAAGTACATTTATGCAGAGAGGAAGGAAAGACTTAAGTACCAGGAAGGGGAGGAGCCAGAGTTCAGGGAGGGCTTCCCGGAGGAGGCACCCCCGAGGCTGCATCCATTCCTTTCTTGCCCTCCTTCCCGGCATGGCTGCTTTGTGCACAGGAAACAAGGGGAGACAAAGCTCTGATCGTGGCACCTGCCTGACCTCTGGGTTTTTCCTGGGGTTAAGAGCGAGGAGTCTGGAGTCAGACCTCCCAGGCTAAAATCCCTGTTCTACCACTTACTAGTTCTGTGACCTTGGCCAAGGGCCTTGACCTCTCTGAGACTATCACTTATAAAACTGGGACAACGGTAATACCTTCCACACCACTACGTGAGATAGTGCAGGTAGTGTGTGGGCACCTAATAGCGGCTCCATGAATGCAGGTGTTTTTATTAGGAGTAGTTATGTTGGCTCTTTAAGGCTTTAGACAGATCGAGTGAGAACCAGACAGTGGAGCAAACAGCCAGCAAAGCTGTGAGGCCCATCAAGCCTGCAGCGCCCAGGGAGGGGAAGCCCCGCGGGAGGGGCTGGAAGGAGCACCCTGCTCCCTCCAGGGTGTGCTCGAGTGGGAGAAGACATGAAGGGGAAGGAGGGAGTTCCAGGAAGAGAGCCGGAGCGAGTGAGGGAGGCATGGTGTGTGAAGAGGTGGATGGTGAAGTCTGATGACAAGATCGTGGGCTGCCAGTGAGGAGGGACCAGCGCAGAAGGAGAGGCCCAAACTGGGCTGCGATAACCAGGTGGATCCAGGGTAACCCAGGCCAAGCAGGAGCAGATGCACTGGGTGAGGGTGCGGGGCAGGAGAGAGAAATTCAAGCTGCACTGGCCAGTGGAGGGGGGCGGGCAGAGAATTGAGTCCTGCGGAGACTATGTGCACATGTGGGGCAGCACACACGGCCACACATCTCCCCACGCTTCTCATCTCGTGGACCCTGTGCATATGATCCCAAGTATGTAAGGGCAAAATGTACTTTTGCACATAACAAATATCAGTAATGATAATAGCATCGGCAGCAGCAATAATAACTGTCATAAATAACCACCTATTAAAAAACAAAACAAAAATAAATAAATAAATAACCACCTATTATGCCCTGCCCCTCTGCCTAAAGCCTGGACTGCACCATTCAGATCCACCACAACCAGGTGGAATTGGCACCCTTATTTTCCCATTTTAAAGATAGGAATAGAAGCTCAGGGAGGCTAAGTTACTTGCTCAAGGACAAGGTCACAGAACTGTAAGAGGCAGTGCCAGAATTCAACACTACCTTTGACTTACTAGCTGGGACCATTGTCAAAAGCATCCCAGGCAATATGCCTCTAGCCAGGATTCCAAACTCCCTAGCTGAAATTGCTCAAAAGAATATCTTAAAAAGTCAAGCTGAATGAAGGATAGTGAATCTTACAGATTGGGAAAGAAGGTGGCGGAAGGCTGGATTTGATCAGTGCTATATACATGTTTTGAAACATCACATTGAGACCCAATAGCATTTGTAATTAATGCATGTTGACCACAAATAAAATAATATGAAACATTAAAACATAATTTCTTAGTTGGAAAGTAAACAGCTGGTGAACATAAGAGGCAAACAGGCCAGCAAGTCAGGACCAACATTCTTCTTGTCCCTGTGGAGCCCCAAGGTCTAAGAGTAGATCAGGCCCATGTTTCATATTCACAGCCACAGACCATTCATGGATAAAGGCAAAGGTCAGGTCCAAGGCTGCTCATTGAAGAGTGAAGCCACCAACCAATTTGCAGGCTGCCATCTGCCTGTCTTGTCAGCTACTGGCAACATACATTTTAATGCAGGTGTAGTCGTACCTGTTAGACACAAGAGGAAAACGACCTGTTGCTGCTTTTTCTGTTCTCACAGGGTTCATCTCCCTTTGAGGGCCCTGTGAAGAGCTATTCTGCGCATAGTAGAAGATTGCAGGAAATTGTCTGAAGCAACTTGGAAAATCACAGCTTTAACATCTTGAGTCAAAATCTGATCACACCTGCTGATAGTGGTTTTTTATTTCACAGTCTCCACCTTCCATTTCCATCAGTGTCTGGCGTTTTGGCCAGTGGTGGAGAAGCTCGGCCATGTCTTCATATACATCTATTGGATGAGTGGGTCTTATCCCCAAATCGTAAGGATCACCAGCATTTATTAAGTGCCAACCTTGGGTCCGCCCTGAGTGCTCCACCCAGATGGCTTCATCTTTCCCTCTTCACCATTTGCCAGGTGAAGGGTTGTGTCTCACTCTTGGATCTTCTCTAGGTTCCATGAGACTCCTGGGAGGCATCCAGGGTAGAAGGAATAGCTGGCATTTGGCAGGTTGGGGGACAGAGTTTCTGTGGTGTATCGAACATGAACTTCACCATGTGGCTTTGGGCAAACTAAAATGGGGGTAGGTAACAAAGATGCCAAGCTCCCAGATGGCTTTGTATGAGACAGAGCCCTGCACTGGCTACATGGTCAACAAATGGCATACATGTCTATAGTGCCATTGCGATTTGCGTCCTGATGGTGGTTTTGGTGTGGGATGGGCCAAAGTTGTATCTTGAAACCCATTTCTGATTCAGAATATGCTGGAGTTTGATTTCATTTTGCTGTTATGTTTAGGGAGTTGTGGGCTGAGGTGTCAATGAAGGTCCATTCTGATAAAGGGGAGAGCTTGAAAAACACTGTAGAATGAAACCATGAAAACATTCCAGAGCAGAAGTCCATGGGAGAGAAAGAGGCTATCTGCACCAGGCCCTAGGGAAGGCTTGCTGGAAGATGTAGTCCTTGAGTTGACCAGAAAGAGTAAACAACACTGTCGTGAGGGGAAGAATTCCAGGGTACACATGAGATGAACAAAGGCCAGAGACAGGAATCCCCTGGTTCCTCAGGGAAGTCTGATGATTTGTTCCTAACTATTCAGAGAATCTGATTTGCTCTGCCTTCTCCACAGGGTTTTTCTCAATTCTGGTTTCTGCTCTACCTGTATTAGTCAGGACGGGTGAATCACCATGTAACAAACCACAAACCTTCATGGCTTTTTATTTCTGTCACAGTCTGTAGGGAAGGCTGTGTTCTGTACCATTTATCAGGGGCTAAGGCTCCTTCTATTTAGTGTCTTCATATTGATTGAAGTGAGTGGTGCTCACTTCTATCAATATTCTCTTGACTGTAACTATCACATGACTTCACCTTGCTGCAAGGGAGACTTGGAAATAGTCTTCCTGAAGGAAAGTGTACTGGACATAGTAGTCTCTCCCCTGACACGATGTTTTCGATCTGTAGGTATTTTGAAACCAGCAAGCAACTGGAAGGATACAATAATAAATTGAGTTCATTTATGTATTTTTTGGAGTGTACAATGTGAACTTTCTCATGCTGAAAGAGAGCTTTGGAATGTATTACATTCCCATCAGATATAAGTCCTATGGAGACTCGCTGCATAGCATCTGTCATTTGATCTCCTGAGAGGAATTGTGTTAACAAATCCCCACTCACCCACTAAGGAAGCTGGGCCATTAGTTGAGCCGGGGTCTTGGGACTCGATTTTCCCCACATGATGCAATCCCAACCATGCCAGTGTGGGGAGCAGGGGGTGGAGGAGGTTCTGTCTTAGTTCTGGGGTTTACCTTCAGAACAATAGATCTCAAATGGATGATGTTTCCCTCTAGGGAATGTTTGGAAAAATCTCGATATTCTTACTCTTCACAAGAGATGGGGCTGCTGCTGGCATCTGGTGGAAAAGCCAGAGATGTGTTTCAACACCGGACAACTCACAGGACGGCCCACATCAAAGAACGATTCCCTCAAGTATCAACAGTGCTGAGAAACTTGGGTTAAAGAGCTCAAAGAGAGACAAGGAGAAAGTACCAGGGTCTTGAAAATACTTCAAGTTATAGCTGATTTTTAAAGAAAACCAAAGACCAGGAGACCTCTGTAGCCAAACGGACAGCAGGGGAACCATGTCCAGAGCCTGAGTATTTAGGGCACACCCAGAACTGGGCTGCTATGGCAAAATCAGCCAGCAGCTGTTTCCAACACTGCCAGACGCCTGCATCTCAAGATTCAAGTTCGCGATATTGCCAAGCCAAACATGTCTGTGAGCAAGCTGGACCTCAGACAGTGTGTGCATGTAGCCACAGAGCACTTTCCACAGGCCATGCAGTGCATAGGGACAGTACCTCCCACCTGGGAAAAGGCCAGAGAAAAGATGAGGAGGAAATGGCAATTTGTTGAGCTGACTTATTTCCAAAGGACGAGGGATGAGATTATGAGTGGTTTCATTTTATTTTGAGTGCCATGTACTTTGCTGAATTTTCCAAATCCTGCTAAAATGAGTCTGTATGCTTTTAGCTCTTTATTTTGTTGCAATTTCAAACTTACAGAAAAGTCACCAAGAAATCCTCTACCCAGATTCAACAGCTGAGTTCAACACTGCATCTTTGTTAACTTCCCCATCCCTTTCTCCCCATTTCAGGGTAAATTGGAGACATCGCAACTGTTGACCATACATACCTGAATGATACGCTTGCTGAACCAAGAAATGCCACATTCATGATTCCCTTTAATCTGGAACAGTTTTTTGGCCTTTTTTGTGTTTCTCGACCTTGACATCTTTGAAGGTTATAGACCGGTTATTTTGTAGAATGTCCCTCAATTTGGGTTTTTCTGATGCTTCCTCATGACTAGATTCAGATCATACTCTTTTTTTTTTTGGTAGCAGAAATAACACATTAGTGATCTTGTGTCCTTCTAAGCATTCACTATCCATTAAATAAAAAGGAAAATACCATGAAAATGTCTAGAGTCCCCTCCCTGCCTCCTCCCAGGACAGGAGCCTGGGCTCTGTCTTACTCTTCTGACCTTTTTCATATGTCGAGTATTAATCTTTTTTCATTTCATCTCCTTCATTTGCTGGATCTTTCTGGAGCACAAGTTCTGTGCAGAGCCTGGGCCTCAGGACAGTGCCCTGAGCATAGTAGACAATAAAATATTTGCTGCATGGAATTCCCATTTCCTGTCTTGTCCTGGCACCTTTGTGTAGCCCCCTAGGGGGTCTCTCTTTCTAGTGGCCACACAGCTCTTCCTTCCTCTCTCCCAGTGTCTATGACATGCAATCAAAACTATCTGTCTCTCCACAATGTGTGCATGAGCTGCTTGAGGAGAGAAACCACATTATGTCTTTCTCCAGGTCCCAGGAGCCCAGCCCAAATCTCCTACCCAGCACTGATCCACACTTCCAGAATAAAAGGCATTTATGAAGCCCCCCCGCACTATGGATGGGAACTTTCCCACCTTAAGAGAGCTGAGAGCGCTCATTCTGTTTAACTAATGAGCCTCAAATACAGTTAGGAAGAGGCCAAGAGCCACCCAAACAGCAGAGATCCAAGGGAACTGCACGCCTGTGCTCATGCATGTACATGCACGCGCGTGCACGCACACACACACACACACCACATATGTTCTTTTGCAGGGGGAGTTGTCATCAAAGTCAGCATATATTTCTTGAATCAAAATTGCCCATTGTGCACCAAAAAGGCTAATTCTGTGCTTTGGGCATCTGAGCAATTAAGCATCATATTGTGTTACTAAAGCGAAATAATTTGTGCCTAGTAGCCTCTAACCTGTTCCCAGCACTTGGATCCCCGTGTCTTCATTTTATAGCTACAGTCGTCCTGGTAACTTTCTTGCTTTTAACTGTAGAACCATGAAAAGTAAATGGGAGTGAGCCTCTTTCAATTAAATATGAGAAGTAATTGCATTTTGACAGTTTAATTGCATTCTTTCCCCCAGCCTAACGTTCTAAACAAGATATCATACGCATCAAGTACACCAATTATATTTTTAGATTCTTTGGCAATTAACAAAAAAAAAAGTATCCCTAAAAGATGAAATAATTGGTGAACTAAATGGTGATCTGGAGAGGGCTGGATTGAGGAGTCAAGGCTGAGCCCTAGGTGATGAGATCTCTTCTTCATCCCCATAATCAGAAAAAAGCACTAGATGTTCCCCATCTCTGCAGGGAAGGACCAAAATAACATGTGGTTGAAAACAAATTCAGAATGAAAATAATAAAGGGGCCTGTGTTTGATGACACCTGTTATGGGTGGTCTCATGTCCTCCCTCAAACCCATATGTTGAAGCCCTGGCCCCCAGTGCCTCAAAAATGTGATTTTATTTGGGGATAGAGTCTTTAAAGAGGTAATTAAGTTAGAATGAAGTCATTAAAGTGGGCACTAATCCAACGTGACTGTTGTCCTCATAAGCAGAGGAGATCCAGACACAGATGGGCACAGAAGAGAAGAGGATCTGAAGACACCAGCAGAGCCTGGCCGTCCAGGAGCAGAGGAGAGCGACCTGGAACAGCTCCTCCTTTCCGAAGGAACCAACCCCACTGACAATTTGATCTCAGACTCTCACAGCCTCCAGAACTGCAGGACGGTACCTGTTATTTCAGTCACTCGGTTTGTGGCTTTTAGGTGGGGCAGCTCCAGTCACGCCATACACAACACCATGTGGTCAGAGGCCACTGTGCTCAGGGCTTGTGAGGCTGTGGCCGGGTGGAGGCACAGAGCCCGTGCTCAGGGGGCCCTGCACTCTTCTTGAGATTCTGCTTTTGCCTTGTTAAAATTCTTCCTCCGTTTTCAAGAAGCTGTTCACATGTTCCTTTTGTATTGGACTCATATTTAGTCTGTCCTTATTGTACCTGTGAACCCAGGTACATCTCCACTCTCCAAGGTAGGCCAGGAAGGCACGCACTTATTGTTGATTTGTTCCCAAAGGTTCGTGTGCTTCAGCTTGGTCAGCATGGTGGTGCTGAAACAGTGGAATCTTTAAGAGGTGAGGTCAGGGGCTCATCCTCATGATGGATTAATGCTAGTCTCACAAAATGAGCAAGCTGTCAGGTAGGAGTGGATTAGGTCCCTCCAGAGCAGATTGCCCTAAAAAGGGCAACCCTGAGCCCTCCTCAGTCCCTTGCCTCCTGGTTTGAACACATGGCCTCTGTATACAGCCAGTTCCTTTTTTAATTCTTTGCCATTCTATGATGAAGCCAGGGGCCCTTGCTAGGTGCTAAAGCCATGTGGTTTGGACCCTCCAACCACCAAAATCGTGACCCAAGTGAATCCCTTCATACGTAACCCAGCCTCTAGCATTTTGTTATAGCAACACAAAACGAACAAAGACTTGTTAAGCATTTATTGAGCACCTGCTGTGTGCCAGGCACTTTGCTCTGAGATCAGAAAGTCAAGCTCATATCTTGCCTTATAGGGTTCCGAGCTGAAGAGGGGTTGGGGAGAAGACTGGAAGACAAACTATTCCATGCCCATAACTGGAGGAGGCAAAGGTCTTGGGAACAACAGGGAAGGAACATCCTCAATTCAGATAGTCTCACGCAGCCTCAGTCACATATTCAACCTCTTACCCATTCGAAAGACAAGGAGACTGGGGCTGACCTGTGGGTCAGCCAGTGACAGGCTTGACCCTGGCCTTGTATACTCCATTTCCGAGGTGCCATGCCACTCCCAGAAGTGCTCGACGTGACTTCCCATATAGTTAACACAAATACCAAGGGAATATTGAGCAGGTGCACAGTATATTCACACCTGAGGATTAGCGAAGGCTGCAGGTGCTTTGTGAAGCAATTTTAAAGGCTTATGTTTTCAGCATGGGGTTCCTGAATCACACGTGAGCATGTGAGCGCAGGGCCAACCAGAGGATGGAAAGCAGGCAGGCCCAGAGATTCCTAAAAGGGAATTCACACTGGTCCCGGATACTTTAAATCATTTTAGAAGCAACAGTGTCTCTGTTCCCAGGGCTACCAGGATTCCTTTTCAGGGAATAGCAAACACCCACTCTCTCTACCTCTTGAAGTATATGTTTATTCATTTGTTTTTCACTCTTGGCAAAATAACTGACACAAAGAAATTCCAGGCTCAGAAATTATAAATGAGGTCAATCTTCAACTAAGGGCTGCATTATCAGCAAATGTGAAGCAGACAGCTTTATTTCTATTAAAAAGAAGACCTTGCTTATTCGGACACCCCTCCCCTCCCCAGTTGGATGGATTTTCCTCAACATTTGAAAACATCTCTCTTATTTTGCTCAGAGAAGTTGGGCTACTCCGATAATTTTGTTATTTAAGATGCCCACTGCTAAATA
Organism: Geosciurus inauris; assembly: GCA_004024805.1. Taxonomy (NCBI): domain Eukaryota; kingdom Metazoa; phylum Chordata; class Mammalia; order Rodentia; family Sciuridae; genus Geosciurus; species Geosciurus inauris. The sequence continues at coordinate 102,966 of PVHX01000668.1, forward strand.
TGGTCAAGACGTGAGTAAGACTCACTCTTGTCCAGACTTTGAGCAAGCACAAGTTGTCATTTATCAAAGCAGGGCTGAGACAGTGCCTGCTTCTGCCTGCACAGCCAGTCCTGGAACCAGCCTCTGAGGTGCCGTGTGCCCCGCTGGCCAGTTCAGCACCGTTCAGCTCCTATGTCACACTCGCCCAGGCCTGTTAGCCTGACTGCCCTGCAGGCCATCAAAAAGAGGTACCAGACTCCATTATAACGTCTCTTAGCACTTTCTGCACTTCCGCACTGTGCTGGTGGGGTACCTGGCTGTGCGACAGGGGACTGCAAATGGGATTAGAAACATAACATCACCTGCCTCTCCTTCCAGCAGGGCGAAGGGGATGGCGCTCACACCAAGGGACTGTGCACATCCTCTGATTTCTTCAGAGGTCTCATGCCCAACCTGTTACCGTGAAGTTCTACTCTGATGGATGAACCAACCCCTCCCCCACCCGGGGGCCTCCGCCTGGGGCTTGGACAACTAGGAAAACTGAGTGATGGTGCCATGATTCAGAGCACATCTACACCAAGTTTCTGTGACCTTCTTTCAGGTTTTATTTTTGATTCATGGTGTGTGTGTATGTTTTCCAGTTCTTCCCAGAAGGATGTGGCAGCTGAGAGAGGGTACGTGGTGTTCCAGGAAACACAGGATAATCAACGGATCGGGGCATCTGGGGCCAGGCAGGAAGAAAAGATGTCTTAACGTGTATAAAAGAATGCAAACAACGAAGTGATTTGAGCCGTCAGCCTTGCCTGTCTGAGTTCACCAAAGAGTCGACAACTTGAGGCTTCCCTTTGCGCCATTTGGACCTTGCCCGAAACCCTCCCAACTGTCCCAAGCAGGAGAGAATGGGCCTCTGCTAATTACCCCAGAGGCCAGCTTTTTGCTCCTTTGAAGCGCTCGCTTTGATGTGATGCAATTCTGCTGCCAGACCCGGCTGTGCCCAGATTAAGCACATAATGAGCAATTATCAGCTGGGCCCTAGGAGTGTGGCTGAGGCAGCCGAGTGGAAACCCAGCCTGCGCCTATTATGAGCACCACCGACTCCCTCTGGGGCCGGAGTAATTCACTTACCCACTTCCCTCCGCACCCTGCCCTTCCCATGCCCTTCCCATCTGTAAAATGGAACCAAGGAGGCTTGGGGGCTTCAAGGAACCCTCCTGGGATGCCTGTGAAAGTCGGAGAAATCCGTTTTATAGCCACACTGTGCATTAACAAAAGCAGTGCTGGATGAACACCTTGAGGTACATCCTGGGACAGCACAGACCTAAGAGGGCAGGCTGCAGTCAAGGTCATCAACATTGGCTGAGGGGCCTGGGCAAGGGTCTCATCTCCAGCTTCAGTCTCCTCACCTTGAAAGGCAAGAAACTAAGAGCACTCACCTGCAGAGTGCTGTGCGGAGCCGGGGTATGTGTAGTCAGTTCTCAATAAATGCTTGCTGGCAGTGTGACACCTCACAGATACAGACCCACGGGGTCCCTGCCCCTCCACACACCATGGACTAGTGGACTCATTATTAGAGAAGCCAACTGAGACACGGGCGGACAGGCCTGCAGGTCCCCTGCTGGAATTTTTTTTTTAAACTTCAGCCAAAATACTGATATTATTTCTTGAGAGTAGGGTAGGTAGAGGAAAGGTGGTGGGGAGACAGCCACAGAGGGAAGAGTGGAAGAGAGGTTGCCTCCCCGTTTTGTATAAAGCCATCCTTTGCCATCATGGCAAGTTCTGGAATGTTCTGTCTCTGCCTTCACCGCAGCCCTCCTTCTGGACCCTCACATGAAGCAAATGGTTCCCCTGTCCCTCGCACATGCTCTTCTTTTCCTTTATCAATTTCCAACTCAAGTGCTTCAGAAAAATCCTTCCTCAGAGAAGCCACCTGTGTGGCCCCGGTCAAGGGGGTGCTCCGCCAGCTCTCTTTCCATCCATTATTTCTCCTTCAGGGCCTCACCCAGTCCTTCCTCCACTAATTTGTGGGAACATCTGATTTGCACTTGCTTCTGACACCTACTAGTCCTACCAGATCAGAAAGGCAGCAACTGGCCATTGGTCCCACTGTTCTCTGCTTGGCACATGGGAGGTGCCCCACAGAGGTCGGAGGGTGGGTGGGTCACCAATTCCCACCTCCGCACTCAGTAAACTCAGGTCAGTGTTCAAGTGGGATTTTAACAATAGCCAAAGCCAGCGGATGTTCCCTAAAAATAAAGTGCCCTCCATCCTCCCCAAGGGGAATGTTTTTGACATTCACTTCCCTTGGGAACCATCCTATCCTCCTCACCCCTAACCTCCAGGCAGCTGAGTGACCAGTGTGGCCTTCTTTTCCAATTAAAGCCTTTGTCATATCCAGGGAGACCAGAGGAGATGGCAGAAGGGAATCTGTGGTGGTTGTCCTTCTCTCTTCTCCCTGTGGGTAGGGAGGTGTGTTATGAGCTGGTGATCTCAGACCAGGCCTGGGGACAGAATGAGTGGCACCAGTATCAAGAGCAGCTTAGCAAGTCCTTCCATGCCCTCAAAACAGAGGTAGGATCCATCCACAATCCCTGAGCCCACTGGGGGGCTGCGAAGGGGCAGTCTGAGACTGTCCAGCCAGAGGCCCAGGAAGGGTCCTGCTCGGCACACATAAGTGAGCATCAGGGCTCCGATGAGAGAAAAGGACAGAACAAGCCTCTGCTCCCTCTGTGGACTGCCATAAGGAAGGCCACAAGGAGGGTCCCCTCAAGGAGGGTCCCCACAGGAGCCTCTGGTGCTGGGGGGAGAAGGCAAGGGGTCTCTCATGTCACCCCATTGACTGTCTTTCCCTCCATATCCACTTTACATTGAGTTTGTTTCCTGGCCTGAAACCCAAACACTCTACCTGTAGAGCCGTGGCCTCAGTCATTTCTCACCTGGGAATTTCCTAGGTATAGGCTTCCAAGTATGAGGAAGTAATCGGCCTCAGACTACGGAAGACCATGGAAGATGAGGCATCACTGGAAACGTGGGACATAGTGGAAGAGCTATTTGCCCACGGAAATCTCATTGTCTAGATGTTCTTAATTCTGTTGTGTGCTTACAATCCCAAATGAATGCATATATCCATGGTGGGGACAGTTGTGTGCTTCCTTGGACTGTGAGAAAGAGACCACTCTCAGCTTCAGAGAAACCAGCACAGCAGCTATGGTGCATTTTCCTTTTAATGTGGGAACAACATGAATACTTATCTTAAGATTCATAAAGACGAGTTCATTACTGGGGAAATGAAATGGTCCAGTTCATCACTTCATTAACAATTTAAATTCAGCAGCTTTGTTCAACAGTGTGGGTAGGAGATCCCAGTTTTCTACTGTGTCTGTGGGAAATGGGGCACAGCTTCGCTTTTCTAAGCCTAGACTTCCTCATCTTATAAATGGAGTAAAAATGATACCCACATAACAGAGTTATGGGAAGGACTCTAAAAGCATGTGTATAAAGCACAAATCCTTTCTAGCACTTGATAACTGTTCACTGCTATTATTCGTGTTATTAATCTCATGCTGATGACAAGAATGTTTTAAATCAGTGGTTTTCACCTGGGGACAATTTCGCCTTCCAGGAGACAGTTTTGTTTGTCCTAACTGTGGGGAGGGTGCTTCTGGCTAGATATGCTGCTCAACACCCTACAACACACAAGGTAGACTCTAAACAACAAGTGATCGAGTTCCAATTGTCCATAATGCCAAAGCTGAGAAACCTGCTTTAAAGTCTATTAAAAAAAAAATCTAATTCAGAATTTAATTTTTGCTTTTTAGGAATTCTACATCATCCATGTTTAGGAATGACATCAGCTAGAGAGATGACACCTTAAAAAAAAGAAAAGAAAAAAAAGGGGAGGCTACCCCTGTGCCCATTTGCTAACGCACTGTGTAATCTGACTTGTCTGTGACACCTCAGTGTTATCACCTGTAAAATGGCCAGGTTGTGCTAGTTGGTGTCTAAACATCATCTGGCCGTGAACCTTCTCAGGATTCATGATTCTAATTTCCAACAATCCTCTTGGTGTGTGAAGAAAGAGGGGCCAGGCAGAACCCTGCCATGCTCTGGACGAATCTGAGCACAATAGAATTCTTCATGGAAATAAATCATCTTTCCATATAAACTCTTCTGAAGACCATTTCCAGAAGAGTAATAGGTCTGCCAGTCCAACACCTGCAGAGTGGGTAATAATTTACTTAGCCCACTGACTTGAGGGCAGGTCCTGCTCTTGATAAATGGCCCAATTAAGCGTCTGTTAATCACAGCATTATCTCATCGGAAGGTGGAATACCTATTTCTCTGGAGCAGTTTCTCAGTGAGATAACATCACGAATTCCCCAAACTGCGAAGGGAAGGGGTGAGCTGTGCCGGGAACAGTGCCCCTGCCCTTCTCCGGGCTTTGGCCTCAGCAGTTGCTGGGAATATCACGGTGCCCCATCCCTGCCCCTCCCCCAGCAACCTCCCTCTAACCTCGGCTCCTGAACTCTCCTGTTCGTCGGAGGCCTTGATAATAAAGCAACATCTGCAAAACCTACAAGAACTTTACTGGACTTAATTGAGTAATTGAAGCAAGATGCAGGGAGGGGTGATCTATAGGCCTGGGTTGAGGGCCGAGAAGGGAGACAACGGATTTATTGCAAAGGCCGTGGGCGGCCTTGGGTCCAGGCCCTGGTTCACGGGAAGTTTGAGGTCATGTGGGATTAAAATATCTTTAGAAACAAATGGAATAATTTGACTGAGCTATCAGGAGCACTGTGCCAGTCTATGCCAGGAGTCCAGGTGTAATTTATTTACCTTGTGCCCAACACACTTTCTGGATATCTGCCCCTTTCGTCTAAATTTATAGAGTATCAAGCAAAGGGGTATCCCCTGTCTGTGTCTGTCCATCTGCCTCATCCCAATTATGTGAAGCCAGGCTTTGTGTAGTTCGAGATAAATGGAATTATGCCTTAAAGGGCCTGGAGGCCCGGAAACCATCCAGGTGGTAGGCAGAGCCAAAGATATTTACAATCAGCAGTTGTATTTGCTCAAAATGGCTTATTAGAGAGAATTGGCATTGGTGGTAATATCTTCTTGTAATCTGAATAAATCCATAAATCTACATTTAAGCACAATTCACCACCTTGAAGTCATTGGGAAAGATGTAATTTATTTGCTGGCCACGCAGATGCCAGATATACATATTATAGATACATAAAATTGCCCACGTGAGCACCTGGCATCGGCCCTGGCCAGGCAACCAGCCTGAGCACACGCCCCCAGCATGCGGGGGTATTGGCTTTTTCTGAAGGTTATTGCTCCTTTTGTAGTTTCTCTGCTGCTTTATTAAATCCCAAATTCCTTGCAAAACTGTACAATTTTAATAACTCAAATCCGTGTGGATCATAAAGCTGTCTAAATATACCTCGCGCCCTGGGTATCAGACAGATCCACGGGTGATGATGTCACTGGGCCTGATTAACCGGAACAGGTCACCCGACAAGATTTTATTACAAGTGTCATTTAGATTTCTGACAGCTTTACAAGGCTTAATGGCTTTTTATTAAATACATTGTGTTCAAGGAAACTGACATTAGGGGATGCCTTGTAAATACAATGCCATGGAATTTCCTTAGAAGCTCCATGAGAAAAAGCAGAAAGGGAGAGGAACATCCCTCCCTGTCCCCAGTCCCCTTGCTCAGGAGGCCCCCGAGTTCATCGCCTCCTGAGAGGAAAGACAAATGACCCCCAGACACTACCCCCGCCGGTTTTCCAAACCCCCCAGGTCTGCCCCAGGTCATCCCAGATGTTTGCATCCCAAGCTCCCCAGAGAACCAAATTCCTCAGTGTAGAGGGAGAGGGCTCCAGCCTCCGCCCCCAGCCCTTCCCTGAGACCGGCTTCCTCCAGGAATCGGTGTGCCTGGACTTCCTGAAGTTAATGTCGTCTGAGAGTCTGTTAGCTACATTTGATTTGTTTGTACCGAGCGGTTTGCTGAAACCACTTGGAGAGAAGATGGGGAAAGGAGGACCAGCTGACCATGCCTCAACCTGCCAGCCTCCGAAGCTGGGTAGTGTGCAGGATGCTCTCGGTGAATGACCTCAACCAGTTCACACAATGGCAACCACTGCACGGAGCAGGAACTGCCCTCCCTCACTGCACACAGCCAGGCCCCTCTGTGGCACTATAGCCAGGAAAAGCCGTGGGGCAGACAGCTCCTGCCTATGGGATCTCAGGCAAGTCCCTTGACCTTTCCAGGCCATGCATATGGATAAAGGGGGGTGGGGGTGAGAAAGCCACCTTACTTGATTGCAGTGCAGATCAAATAAGTAACTGGACAGCGAAACCTTAGCGGACCATGTCTGTCTATTTCCCCTGATGGCGAACCCAGCCATTAGGTCCAGCCAGAGCTCTACCGTGACTGAGAAGCCTGAAGATCCCCAGCATGCACTGGGACCCCAAATCCTGCGCAGCTGACCATGTACATGAAAGCAGAAGCCCAGGGTGTGACATTTGGAAACTCAGTCACATTCCAGGAGCCACCCCTAGAGAGAATCAGGGGATTGGTCAGAAAAGGACTCCCATTCAGTGTGGGACTGGGTCTATAGGGACCCTGCTGTGTCCCTCTTCCCTGCAGCTAGGCCACTTCAGCCATGTTTCATCTATTTTGAAGCCAGACTTGTCATTGGTTCACCATTTCTGATCTCTGGGGCTTTGGAGTATGATTTGACTTGAGGACCTCGTTTCTCAAACTCTAACCACGCAAGGATTCCATTGCAAAAGAATATGATTCATAAGTTCTGGAAAATTTATCTTAAACTCCAATTTGAGACTTAGTAAAATGAAAGTCTTATTTTATGATCAAGCAAATGGTCGTTGCAATTGAGATGCATCCAAATTTCTCCTTAAAGAATTGCTTTTATATTACTTAAATGAAATAATGAATTTTTAAGTTTATATGGAATTTATGTCTTCCCAAGCTTATGTCTTTGAATTGCACCTTGAGAGTCTGAATTAGGAGACCACTCAGTCTAAACTGGGGAGGTCACTCAGGAAAGGCCTGGGCAGCCTGGAGGGTTGGCCTAAGTCATTCTCTCATTCATTTATCTTGTCACCGCTTGCCCTCAGGGAAGGTACACCTGGCTTGGTCCCCAGTACCCACCCCCAGCATTTGGGTGGCAAGTTGGAGCTAATTCCCACAACACTGAATTTTGCATCCCTTCTGTGACAAGCCAGGACCTGTCCTCTTTCTCATTTGGGACAGATAGAGTCTTTGTGCTTGTTTCCTTTTCCCTCCAGAATAAATGTCACCATTCAATCAAAATATTTGATGATGGTGGATTAAATTTCAAACTGGGATATTTTGGAAATACTCCATGTTCTCAAAGTTAGAAAGTAGGGGGACCACTTTTATGAAGAACAGAATCCCTCTAATATGATGAAAATTTGCTTCCAAACACATTTTTACACATCTTCTAACACAGACTCCACCTGCCCAAACCCTCTCCGTTTTGCGAGGCCCCAACACCATCAGCCATCAGTGGGCTCCCAACTCCACCCTGCGAGAGTGCACAGCACGAGCTCCTTCAGAGCGTCAGCGTTCTCTGTGAAATGTGGGTCACCTTGGTCATCCTGTAGAGTGGCCTACAGGGTGCCCAGCCCAGAAAAGAGGCTAAGTACCCCTGCTTCTCCTCTTGAACTTGTTGTATAGTCAGGAAGGGTCCTGTCTCCTTCTGTCCACCCCAGGACAAAGCAACTGTGGCATCACCCAGAGGGACGCCACGTGTCAACTTTCTGGAGCTGTGAGAGCGTTTTGATTTCTGACAGCTGAGGGGTAAGCACCACTCTGCCCACTGCATCTGACTTCCCCCAGGTCAGCTCTTACCACAAGCCCTACTGCAGCTGCCACCTAGCCCCATGGCCCTGGGAACCCTTGCAGAGCAGACGCCGACAGCAGGAGGCAATGCCCCTCCAGCCTCCATGGCCCTCCTTTCACCTGTCACTGGCTCTGTGTTGGAGACAGGCAGAGGGTGGGCCAGGCCAGGCCTTCCTTCCTCTTCAGGCTGTACCGACAGGCAGCGCTGCATCTCTTCAGTGAAAAGCCTAGATAATTGGATTCATCTAAGTGAACAGCATTGTTCAGCTCATAGGAAGGTGTACAGAACTTCGGAGCGAGCTACCCAACCAGGAAGCTGGAGCCTTCCTGTTAAAACAGCCCAATAAAAGGAGGGGCCCCCAGCAGGGCCAGACAGCAGAACTCTGCACGCAGAAAACACCTCACTTCTCCCAGACACCCTTGTGCCTGCTCATGTCACTGAGCATCCCTGTAGAGCCAGAGGTTTCTCCACTAGCCTCTCCATGACACGAATCCCTAAAGACTATCTCAGCCATGGCTGAACTTTCCTGTCAGGCTTGATGATTCCCAAGTCTTCCACTTATCAGTTGTGTGGCCTTGCCATGACCGCTCATTCTCTCGAGGCCTCAATTTTCCCATCAGTGAAAACAGACATAACAATGCCCACTTCTCAGGGATGGGGGAATGAAATGAACTCACATGTGAAAATGTGCAAAAGTGCCAGGACACAGTAAGTATTCAATTAATTTAAAAATAATCACTTACATGCGGTTCACGGTAAACTCAGTTCACAATAAAGTTTTGCAAGAAAGGGCTGAGAGTTTCCTAGGATATAGTGATTGCCCCTCCTTACCACAGCATTCCTCATGAGGGGGTTAAAAAAAAAAACAGTCCCCAACAATCAGGCCAAGACATCCTGGTGCTTGACAGAGGTTATATGCCATCCAGATTCTCCTGTCACGGCCATCTGCTTTTTTGTCCAGACTCCACAACTGCCCATGGCTGCCTGGGTCAACTCTTAACCTGATGCATGTCTGGACTATTCTTACCTCAGATTTCAGTCCCCCAAATAGCCTAACTCCAATGATTTAGTTAAATCCTAGGAGATGAGGAAGGAGTGCCTTTACATCAGTCTCCTGAGCTCTCTTCCTCAAGTGTCTCCCCTTCCTGAGTTTTCGCCGTGGAGGAAGAGCCCAGACAGATGCCATGGAGCCTTGCCATTAGCAGCTCTCAGGGATTCGTCCTATCCCAGGGCCTGGACTCCTGGCAGAATCTCTCCTGCACAGCACATGTGGCCAGGTTAGGCCGTGCTTGACCTAAAATGCCCTGCGGACGTCAGATTCCAACTTGATCTCACTGCTCCCAAGTGTGCCCTTCTCCAGCCCTCTCTGCCCTCTAGTTAATGAATCTACTTGTGTTGTCCACCTCTCCTAAAGTCCAGCCATGGCTCCCTATTGCCCTTTGACCAATTCCAGACTCCCCAGAATGCAGAGGCTCCTTCTACACTTTCTTTTCTGCCATTACCCAGCTACCTTTCCTCCCAGCGTCAGCTTCATCCTCGCCAACTCCTGGAAGCCTTCCCTGATGCCCCTTGCAGCCCCCACGGCTGCCTGCATGTCCCCATCCAGACCCCATCTGGGCCTTGTGTGCTGAAATCACCTGTCTCATCTGTCCCTCCCACCGGCTAGAGTAGCTTGTCCCTCCTTGTGTCACAGTGTCTGGCCTCATGCAAAGAACACAGGCAGCATCAGTGAGCTAAAGGGACTCTTGGGCCACTACCCAGAGCTCTCTGGGCATCAGGACAAGTCGCTGAGGGCTCCCATGAGGCTCCGGGAGACGTCACAACTCTCCGGCCTGTGGCTCCGCAGAGGTCTGCAGTTTCACTGCTAATGGAAATTGAGCTGACAGATCAAAGTCAACGGCTCCTCCAGTCCAGATTGCCAGCAGCCAGCACTATCACAATATCAGTTGAGTTGGTCATTGGAAATGAAGTGGGTCAATGTTTGACGTCGATTTGTACAGGCTGGCCCACCCCCTCACCTGCTGCAAACAGGGCCTTTCCTGTTCTGATTCACTGGGAGAAAGGAACTTCCCAAATGGGAGTTCATTCACCTTGGCTTTGCCCCACCCAGGCCCCAGCCCAGACTTTACAGCTCCTCCGTCCTCCAAACTCGGCACCATTCCTGTTAGACACCTTAGGAAAGCCTTAGACCTGAGATCTCTTTCAGAACTAAAAATTCACAAATCTGAGCCAAAGGGAAAGGCCTGGTGCGACTTTGCACCTGTAACACATGAGTCACTTGATTAAAAAAATGTTCAAAAATCAAGTTCATGATTCTCTCTGTGTGGGCAGGAAAGTGGGGCCATGTGGAGGCGAGAAATCCCTTCAACTGTGCTGGTCTGCAAATCCTTACCAAGGGCTAAATATTCTGGGGCTGCTCACATTTTGGAAAATGGTGTGTCTCCCGTCAGGGCTTCATGTGCTGGTCAGGGGAGACAGCAAGAGAACTGCTGGGCCATTTCAAAGCCATTTCCAGGGCAGGCAAGGCTGGCTCCCCCACCTTTGTTTGGAAGCTGGGAAGAGGAGTGGGGGCCTCACAGGGAGGGGCTGCGGGATTCTCCATGAGCACCCCTGTGTGAATCCTCCAAGGACATGGACTTCTGTAAGGCTCAACAGCATGCCAAGGATCCACAGGAGGAAAGTGCCCTTCATCAGGCAGCTGGCCCTGCACAGGCCTGCAGGGCCTCTGCACAGCACTGCCAATCCAGGTAAGGCCGTGACACTGTACCGACTGTCCACACTGCCGGGAATCCCAGTGTCATGATCCTGAGGAGGCTGACATGGATTTAGGATGCCCTCTCTGTCTGAGAGAAAAGGACAAGGGCAGCCCTGGGCCACATCTTGCTAACTCTGTTTTATCTTCTCTAAAATGGGGGCAGTTGCTTCCTCCCTTCAGGGATGGTGAGGTTGCAATGCGATCATCCTCCGGGAGCAGGCGCCTGCCACACCGGGAAGTGCCTGGGCCCAGGCCCTGGCTGCCCTCCTGAGAGACAGGCATGTTGGTTCCCAACGACGAAGACTCAAGGGTCACCTAGAATCACTCGAGGAACGCTTTTTCCTGGTTTTTGTTTGTTCCAGGTCTTTCTGGAAAAAAGGTTGAGGACATGCCAAGAGAGAAGGAATATTGTCTCCTTGAGACGTCAGGCCTCAGGGAAAGGGAGCCTGGGAAGACAGGCTGGGATGGCCACTGGCCATGCTCCTGCCTGAGGTGGGACAGTGTGGATGTGGGAGACCAAGGCAGCACAGATGGTGGGAGAACGGAAGGCCACCCCCAACTGCCCCCTCATGTCTTTTAGCCCAACTTACCTTCAAGTTTGTTATGAGCAAGAGATCTCGGGCTGCATATTAATAAAACAATGGAATTTTTATTTCTTTTTCTCATAAATTACATAATTCAAACCTTAAAACACCTTTAATGAACAGTGACTGGGCATGTGACACTTAATAAAAGTGGGCTCAGTTCAGTTTCTGCTTGACAGGCTACAGCCGAGAATGTGCCTTACGAGTAAATGATTAAGAGGCGGAGATCTTTCCTGGGCTCCACCATTAAACACTTCAAAGGTTTCCAAAGTCAGATAAAATGAAAAGCAAATGTGTTTCACTGCCTCTCAAATGCCTCAAATGTTTTAGCAGGTGCAAGCAATGAAACCTTCCATGGTGACAGCATTAGAGTCTGCAAAGTGCACCCGACTGGATTCTGGGAATTCTGGACTGGCTTCATAAAATTCATGATTGCTAGTGATTAGAGATGGCCATCTTCAGAGACATCTGCATACGTGGCCCAGAAGGAAAACATGAGGGGATCCTCTGGGTCATGGGTCAGCTAAACCTCTTTGTCCCAGAACAGTCCCCAGCATGGAACACTGGAGGACCCCAGCTGGAATAGCCAATCTTTCTCGTAAAACAGGGGCTAAATCTCTGGGCTGCCTAGACCCACTGAAGACACATCAATGTTCAAATCATACCCAAGTCCTCTTTTTGAGGGGTCTGGGTCCACTCTTATGTGACCGAGGAACACCTCATAGACTCAAGAGCCAGCAAACTTGGCACAGATAGATGGCATGATTTGGGGCAAATTATTAAACCTCTTTCTGAACCAGTTTCATCCATAATCTGGGGATAATTCTAACACCTGTGAGGATTAAATGGGTTAACAGCATAGAAGCATTTAGATCTCCCCGCGGAATTCAGTACATGTTCACAATTCTTCCTTTCGTATGAAGAGTGAGCATTCGACTGCTTGGCTATTTGAGCTTTTCATTTAAAATCTGCTATAATTTAGCTTTATAACTATAGTAATCTCTCACAGAGACATATAATATTTTATAGTTTACAAGGGACATACAGAGACGTTACCTCATTCCACCCTTTCAACAGTGGAGCTGGTGAGGCAGGGATAGCATCTGTAGTCCCAGAAGGCATCACCAGCACTGCGGCAGCCGGCCTCTTGCACAGAGTCAGACCCATCCCTTGCACCCCTGGGCCCCGAGGGCACCCATCTGTGAAATGGGTACAGACGGCTTCCCTCTGCCTCACGGCACAAGCCACATTTATGCTCTCGCACCAAACCTCACGGGGCTCTCAGAGCTCACCGGCCCATTCTCAGCCCACATTTTCTTTCTTATGAAAGGATTCAGGTGCTCCTGGCCTGTTATCTTGGTGATCTTGCAAGCACTTGTTTATGAGACCTCAGTTTGGGTTTCTTTTTTTTGTTGTTTTTAATTCTTGCCCTTTCCTAATGAGGAAGGTAATGAAAGAGCATTCCAAGAGTCACTGAAGGAGAACCCCTTCGTTCTTTCCTCAGGGAATAGCTGAGCAGAGATTGCTATCAGAGAACATTCTCCTGATTTCCAGGCAACAAGGCGACTCACTGCCATACCTGAGATTGCATGCCTCCAGACTCTGTCCTTGGCTCTGGAGTATTCCACACTGGGGTGCCTCCCATGGGCCCTTCCCCACGGGCCAGGTCCTCCAATGGTCACTGTGAATCTCGCATCCCCAAACCCCCAGCCCCCTCAACTCTCCGCTCAGTGGGCACAGCCAGGCAGAGCCAACCTGGAGCAGAGATGCCCCCCACCTGGTCTTGGCTGAGCTTTGACCCCGACATCCTTCCTCTCTACACACGACAGAACATGCTGGCCCCTGCTGTCAGTTCTTTGCACACATCTCCTCTTTGTACCTTCCCAACCACCATGATGGAGGACGCAGACAGTGATGCGTTTGGTAAAGATGTGCGTGAAGGAGTGGCCAGCAAGACATTCACCGCAGCGTTACACAAGAGTGGAAAAGACAAAACCCCGTCAGTGTTGGGCACTAATAAATATGGAGCAGCTGTATATGGAGCATTTGCAGGTTAAAATTCCTATGGCACATTAAGTGAAAAGTTGTAATGCTATGTATCTCGTAGGTTCTTGTACTAGAAGTATTTAATTTAAATATAAATGCTAAAAGAAATGTATGTCGGTTTTTAAAAGTCCTACGAGGCTATATGTGCATTTGTAAATGTTTACTGCTCAGCAATATAATTTCATATTTAATTTTTTAAATTTTCTTTCTTTGACCCACCTGTATTTTCTGATTTCCCTATTAGAAACATGATTGCATTTGTTATATTAAAAAAAAATTTTGTTCTTTTTTTTATATGAGTACATTGTATTTGTACCTAATAGTGGGATTTGTTGTTACATATTTGTACATGCACACAATATAGCAATATAATTATTTTTCATTTAAAAAAACATTGAGTTTCATACTTTAGAGTGGCTTTGGAAGGCATCTAGTGTAATGATTTTAGTTTCTAGGCAGGTAAACTGAGGCCCAGAGAAGTGAGGTGTCTGTCAGCTTGAAGGTCTTCCAGCTTTGGGACGGTAGACACACAACCAGAGCCCAGGCCCCCCAACTCATCCCTGTTCTTTCCATGGCATCCTGCAATGTCGCTGATATTTTTATAAATATGCCAGGGATATTTTTCATGGAGTTGTCTGTATAAAAGTACCTTTTCTCCATGAAACTAAGCATTCCTCACTTGGTTCAAAAGCCAGTGTGCCTCAGACTGCACCTGTCTCCTCCTTCCCCTTAGGTAGGAGCAAGCCAGCTGCCAGGTCAGGGACAGAAGCCATATTTCAGCACACTGCTCTCCAATCCTCTGTTACTGCTTTGGTACTGATATCTGTGTCCCCCTCATTCATATGCTGAAATCTTCACCCCCAAAGGGATGCTATTTGAAGCTGGGGTCTTTGGAAATAATTATATCTCCTGAGGCTGAAGACCTCCTGAATGGGACAAGTACCCATTTGTCAGAGAACCCCGAGAGCTCTTTTCCCCTTCTTCCATGTGAGGACACAAAAGAAGGTGCCACCTACAAACCAGAAAGTGGGCCCTTGCCTGACCCAAATCTGCTAACACCTTGATCTTGGACTTCCTAGATTCTAGAGCAGTGAGAGATGTTTGATATTTACAGCTTCTTGATTGCTGATATGTGTTATAGCAGCCCATGTGGACTAGGGCAATTGTGCACACAGGACAAGCTTTGGACACCAGGCTGCCCTCACCCTGCCACTCCCCTAGGCTCCTTCTGGTCCAGCGATATGGTTCACGGACAACGTTGCCCAATGAATGGATTGCGATTGTATCCACCTGTTCGAAACAAAGATTTTTTTTCCCTAAGTCACCCAAGCATCAGTGGGCTTTCCTTCTCATCCATCATGACTCATTCATTTGTTGCTGAACCAGCAGGTGGATATTGTGTCCCACTGTAGTAATTATTCCATCAAAGAAGAGAGAGAACCTATGTTCCAAGCAGTCACTTTAGGCCAAATCTCCCTGTGAGGCCACACGGTCTGGGTGGAAAGGACTGAAGGCCTGCTCTGGGCTGAGCTCCATAAGGCTTCCTTAAGATCAGGTGCACGTTGGTGCTGACATGGTGCCCCCCTTGCCAGGACGTGCTGCTCTGCAGCCGCCCCAACCTTCGCCTATAGCCTCAGGAGGACCCGAGACCAGTCAGTCCCCTGCAGCAGACCTGCAGGCTCCACTGGAGAGGGAGAGGCAGGAGGGATGCGAAGGGATCGGGGACGCATCTGAGGAAGAAGCTGCCTGAGTGCAGACCGCTGTGCCACACCAGCCTTAGGCAGAATTTGAGGAGTCGTGGGACCATTGTTCTGACTCTCACTATAGCAAGGCCAAAGGGACACTAGGAACTACCTAAGGACAAGGCAGAAAATGTCCCAACCTCAGAAGCTGTAAGCTTGCACCTGTACATTGCTTGTTTTCTGTTTTCCGTCTTCAATTATCCAGAAGTCTCAGGATTTTCACTCCTGGGGGTCCACATTCCACTGAAGTAGAACAACGGCATGAAGACGAGGACTCCTGTCTAAACACACAGGACGCCTGGTACACCACTGTTTGCAGTAGCCAAAATAAAGAAAGAAAACGCAGACCCTTAGTGGGAGAATGTTCAAATAAATGCGGGTTCACTTCTACTGTGAGTGAATTAGAACTTCGTTATTGGATTGGAGGGCATTTTCCAGACATTTTGGTGCATGAAAGAAAGGCAATATGGTGATGCGTATAAAAAAGGTATATACCTCGAGTGTGGGTTTGTATTTGTATATATATTATGATATAAACCCAGAATAAGGTACCTAGGGATGCATAACAGGTTGTTAACATGAGTTGAAAGTAGGTGGTGGAGGAACAGTAGGGGAAGCAAGTGTTTAAAAAAACCTACACTTAAAAACAGCATATGCAAGAAACCTTAAATATGTAAATTATATGTGTGTGGGTGTATATAAGTGTCAAAAAAAGAGATCAAGGTAGGTTCAGAATCACTGATTGGTAGCCATCAAGTATAACAAAGCAAGATGGCTTGAGATAAGTTTATAAAATAGGATTCTATCTTTTTATGTATTATTTGAAAATGCATAGAACTCCTAAGGACGTACAGGTACTGGCAGCCAGTGGGACCCGCAGGCCTGGCAGGTACTGGACACCCTGCTGAGGGTGGAGATGGAGGAGCAGTTGACTTCATGCATCTCTGCCTTGTCTCGCTTAATGCTTTCTTCCGTCTTCTAAAAAGTATCAAATTGACAGTGTTTTTATGTTCCAATGTGCTTATTCTCTGGTGATTTTAAATGAAGCATCAAGTGATTCTCTATTACTCCAACAGGTGGTCTTCTGAGCCTCCGGCTGTCCTTGAGCATGGGGAAGACCGGAGCTGGGCACTTTCTCAGGATTCCAGGCCCAGCAGCTGGGACCCGCCTCGGGTGACCTGGGTGAAGGGCTGCAGGTGTCTCCTGTCAGAGGCTAGGTGAGGCCCGGATGTGGTTCCGGTGAAAATGCATTCCTTGCTCAGACCCCGGAAAGACAATATGCCCAGTGGGGTCCTCTGACAGCCAGACAGGGCCAGTGTGGCCGGTTCCCCGACTGTGGCCACCTGGGACCACACCGCGGGCCCCCTAGGCTTTGGAGTTGTGCAAGGACCAGACTGAGGCGCCGTTTCCTGAGGAGGCAGAACTGGGGTCTGGAATGAGTGACTTGGCTCATCTCGTAGGGATTTAGTCCCCACCAGTCAGCCTGGCTTGTCCTAATTGTGATCCATGCCAAGCAGGCAAGAAAACTGGCAAAGTGAAGGGTGACATTAATTTTAGTTCCCAAGAGGTTTTACATAGAGGAAAAACTGTGAAATAGAAATCTTCAGACTCAACTCTGACAGAAATGGGAAATGTTGAAGTCAGGCCTAAGACACTGGTAAACTATTGTCCAGAGAGGAAGTGCCAGGCCCTCATAGGGCTATGTGATGGTCATCCTGGTCCTGGACTAGGCTCAAGATCTGGATCTCTGCTCAGGCCCAGGGATTAACAGGACAGACCCTCCACAGTGTTTCCCCAATGGCCTACAATAAACACATAGTCAGAAAAAGAACTTCCTTGAAATATACAAATTTATTGTCACTATGTTTGCCTATGAGAAATGTGCTTATGTAGAAATTTAAGATGGAAAGAGAGGAGGGGTTTTTCACTTTTTTTGTTTTGTTTTACAGGGCGGGGACTGGAGTTGTTATTAATTGTCAAAGCAAATTACATCTCTGTGCAAGTGCATGCCTAGAATTCAGAAGACAGATAAGTAAGGGTTTGCAGGATGGAGCAGATTCTACTATTCTTAATCAAAAGATCTGGGCTGGGGCTGGGGGGTATCTTGGTGGTAGAGCACTTGACTAGTATGTGTGAGGCCCTGGATCCAATCCCCATCCCTGGAAAAAGAAATTACCATGGCCATGAATAACCTTTACCCTAAGATGACCTTCCTCAGATCTAACACCAGTCCCTCCTGTTTTATTGAAACAACAACAAAACCACCCTTACCATCTAGAAATAAGTCTGGTCAGGCATACCCATGAAAATCCCCTGCAGACCTGTAAGTGGTTATTTAGGTCTTTCTTCATCTCCCCCATCTCAGTCCTCCGTTAATTCCCCCCACAAAGTGCAAAATACAGTGCTGCTTGGCAATACTGTCACGTGATTGTCACTTCCCTCTGGCCCCTTTCCAGGATGTCTGCATCATTCCCAAACAGTGTGTTGGAAACAGGAGTCAAGAATGGACTTAGCCAGTGTGGAAACGGCTGAGTAGTTTACTTTGTGCAACCTGTAAATCCCCTTCCTATGGATTTGTTCCCACGTTGCCAGCTTAAAAGAAAACAGCACGTCGCTGTTGATAAGACCTCCGCCAGATTCTCCAGGTAGCCTGGCATTTGGGAGCTGCCTCAGTGCCCCCTCATTAATGAGGCCTCACAGCTCAGATTCCTGGGACTCTGCCTTCTGGGGCTCAGGATGTCCCTTCCGATGAATGCTGCTTGCTCACCAGAACGGTGGCCACTGAGCCAGCTGCATATGCAGAGGTGCTTCCTGCTGGCTCAGGAGTCATCAGCACTGCCACTCATCTGCATGGGATGACAGCTGATGACATGAAAACCAGACATTTCTGTGAATGGACAGGTGGGCACCACCCAGATGCAGAGAAGCCGGTGGCAGAGCGGTGGTGGTGCTGAATTAAGTGTGTTGGCATGCGCACATGCACACTTACTCTTATTGCTACATTAAAACATAAATCTAAAACACGTTTATGGAGTCAACAGACTGTGAGAGTTCTTTAAACAAAATTAAGTTTTAAGGTTTTAAGATGTTAACAAATGATCGATGAGACAGTTTCATAAGTGATGTTTTAGAAGTTCATTAGGTACATGGAATGGTTTTCCCATTAACTTCCACTTGGGCTTTCAGTTGGGCTTTTGCTGCACTGGAATGGATCCATGAAAGAGAATTCTTGCAGCTGTCTAGGTTTGGGCCCCACTCTGGGACCCGCCCTTTGCTCCAAGGCTTTGGGCCAGAATATGAGCCTGGAATCAGACTTAGTTGCTTCATGCCTGTGAGAAGGTGGAGTTGGAGTGAGGGAGTTCAAGAGACCCCGGGAGTCCTCTGGTGCCACCTGAGCCTGTCTCATCTCTCCCAGAAGATTCCTTCATGGGCAGTGGGCAGATGTCAGGGGGAGGTGCCCATACTCTTAATACCCACCTCTGCTAGTTGGGAGCAGGGTTGTCCTCAGCCTCCATCCCACCCTTAAATCTCCCAATGATACCTTTCATCCATCCATCCACCCGCCCACTCATCCACCTTTCCATCTATCCTTCCTTCCATCCATCCATGCTTCTATTTGTGTATTCACATACCTAATATTTACCGAGTGTCCACTACATGCCCACTACTTTGCTAGGCACTAAGAAGTTCAGGCCCTATTTCTATCTTTGCTTTTTTCTTTCCCAAGAAGGGGTCAGAAGCAAGAACCCAAGTATCTCAGTAGAGAGTGGACATCTAGGTGGCCAGAGGCTGCCAGGACTTACTCTTCTGTGGAAGAAAATTTTGGAAGACAGTCTACAGGCTTCTCAGAGGTGCTGCTGGTGGAGCCTTCATTACCAGATTGTGGCGGGTGCTCCCTGTGACCTGGGTCACTTCTTAGGCTATGTCTGACATCACCACAGGCAGTGGGCAGTTCCGTGGGTGCTGGCAGAGCCTTATCTCAAGGCCATGCTGAGTGTTTCCACCTTTTCTGCTGAGAATTGTCTCCAAAGTCAGGGGATCCCAACAAGTCTACCTACATGCATAATATGGAATTGTGGAAGAGGGTCTCTGCTGCAGGAGAGGAGAAAGCCTGTGGATTAGCGCTCCAGTGTGCTGGTCTTCAGTGAGGAAATTCTGGAACACAGTCTGTAGGTGTCCCTAGGGCTCAGGCAGTTGGGCTCCCATTTCTCTACATCATTATTCTGTCATTAGAATTTTTATAAGATATTTCAATGTATACAATCCTGTCATAACCAAAGCACACCAAAGGCTCTGGAGTTGAGCACAGCAAGCATTTCTTTTTAACTCTTATTCCATGTCTGTGTGGGTCAAGGGATGTGTGTTCCGCATCCTCTCCCTCGAAGGCCCAGACCTACAGAACCTCTGCTGGGCAGCACAGCCAGGCTGAGGCAGTGGCAGAGAAACAGGGTGAGCCAAGCACCAGGTCTTAAAGTTTTGAACAGGAAGTGATCCACATCATTTCTGGCCACATCCTGCTGACACATTTTCTATGCCCAACATCAACAGAAGGGAAAAGTTTCCCAACCTTGTGCTTGGAAGAAAGAGATGGGAATGCAGACAAACAGTCCTACAGACCAGCATGCTCTTCTCCCTGGCAGCCGGCTCTGTGCCACCCCAGGCTAGGAGCCTGTGGCATTGTAGACGCTGAGATCTGCTCTCAGGCGCTCCCAGAGCCTGGTTCCTCTCTGCCTTGAGTTCTGGCAGCTGCTGCTGCTGCATTGGCTTAGACCTTCCCTTCTTCCCACTTTCACTGACCCTGCTCATCTCTAGTCAAAACTTGTATCCTCGGAGAGCTGCAGTGCCCTCCCCTCCCAACTGTTCAAACCAGGACTAATCTATTTGTAATTAGACATTTATTGTGCCAGGTTTGATTGGTGGTGGCCTCACTAGACTACACACTTTGTACAAGCTGAGGCCCTGTCTGATTTTTCATAACTATATCCCTACCACCTCTGACAGGCTCACACACATAGTAGATGCTTAGCAAATATTCATCAGAAGAATTAACTTATTAGGGAGATAAGGAATACCAGGGATGAGCAGAAAAGAATTTAAGGGCATATAATAAGCTTCTCATATTTGTCTCAGGCTTTCGCTTCACACTATACAAAGGTATATGTAAAAACTGAAACCCTTACCTGTAAGTGGCTAACCATTGTTCTTTCCCATCATTTCCCCTACTCACCCTCAACATCTCTGATCTAAGGACCGAGGTTCTTATCCTCCTCCTCCTAGAGATGAGGAGTCTCAGAGAGAGGCAGTGACCTACTTTAAGGTCACCTGGATGGTATTATGGATTAAGATCCTAAGCTTTTCCTTTCACATAACCCTTCTAAACACAGGCTCTCAGCACATGCTCAGAACCTGGCTGGCTGATTAAATGTGGCCACCGTTGAGTTGGCATCCAAAGATCCATCCGAATGGTAAGGGATATTGCAGAGGAATTGAGTTCATGATCTTTTTTGCAGCAGAATCTAACTGCTTCCTATATGGAAAAAAAATGTACGCTTGGAAAAAGGCACAGAGTCTTCAGGAAGGGAAGCCCCTAAGTGCCTTAACATCCTATGGCTTTAAGGATCCACATAAGAACACACAGGAAGGGGCTGAGGTGACCTTGTCCTGCTGGTCCATTTCCTGATTTTCCTTTTGTCATCCTTATTATTATTTATTGGGAATCTTCTAAAGCACCATGGGAGCATGAACTTAATGCTTGCAATAGCCCTGACATATTCTGTCGTTGCCAGCAACAGAAATTCAACTCAAACTGGCTTATGGGGAGAACAAAAGGGAAATATGGGCTCATGCCATTGAAAACCAGACTGAAGCTAGACCCAGCTCCTGAGCCTCAGCTCTGCTCTGCCTGTGAGGCTTACGCCCTTCCAGGATCCAGTCCAGGAAGAAGGGGTGCTTCTTTCTACAGTGCACTGGCTAGAGCTCTGGAATTTCTCTAACTGGTTCTTATGAGGCCCATTTTTTAACAGACAAATGTGATGATCTGGTTGGTCAGACCTAAGTCACATGCTTACTCCTGGAACATGGGTGGTTGGCATTAATTCTCACCAAATCCGGTGAACCAAGAGCCAGGAAGTGATGCCCTGTGGAGGGAAAACAGAGGCCGTGACCCCCAAGAATAGCAACCGGCTGCTCCAAGACAAAGTGATTGTTAGCTGTAGAGAGCTGTTGTTATTATCTCGCTTTTGAAAATGAGGCAATTGAGGTCCAGAGAGATTAAGCAACTTTCCCCAAATCACACAGAGAGCTAGGGAGTAATTTCCTGCATTACTTAACCATTGTGTTCCAAATAACACCACAAATCTTAGGTCACCTGCTGCTGAGTCCTGAAAAATCATCATCTCCCTTTGCATCCTTGGGAGATTGGGTTCTAAGAAGGATGTTTGTAAGTAAGTGGGCTTTAGTCTGAATGACCACGCCATCTGCCTTGTGGACTAAATAAAGCTTCACATCCTTCTCCATGAATAGAGCTCAGAGTCATCCCCCCCCCCTTTATTCCTTTTACTCTTGCTGGGTTGGAATTGAAACATTGTAGTAACTATTAGTCTCAAGGAAAAATTGTAATTGCTTCTAGATCCACTCACTGGTTTCAAGAGCACTTTAACCTTTAACTTTCTCAGTACAAAGGGAGCTTGCTGCACAGCGAATCTAACAAGACCATCATTTATCGCTGGCAGAGTTCATTAGTCAATCGTAACAGTTTAATTATTAGCATTTTAATGCATGAGCATTTAACTAGACAGAACAACAGGCTCTGGCGTACAGAACAAGACTTCTTCAATGGAGCTAAATTAACCCACACAATTGTTTGTATTGTGGTGTGTTATTAAAATGAGACGATTAAAATGCAGGAAGCAAACGGATCCATATATTTAGCCAACAAACCAACATTTGGCTTCCTGGTAACAAGAGCAGGCTTTTCTTTTTAAAGCTTGAATTTTTTATTTTAAAATCTGTCTTGTTTTTCCTGCGACAAATTATGGGTTAAAACGATATAAGGAGGATCCACTTAAATCCACTGATTATGAGACACAGCTTTACTATGAAAAAGGGGAGACCCAAGGGAGAAAGCCTGCAAGAGACCAATTGGGGAGTCCTGCTAATTCAGGCTCCATGACCCTCAATTTTTCCTACACAGAATTTGGGGGGAAATTTCTTTAAAATGCCCCATCCAGGCTTCACTTTCAGAGAATCAGATATTCTGTTGGTTCAGAGCAATGCCCGGAGCCAGGACCCACATGCCATTCTTACATGCAGTCAGGGTCAGGAACTCATGCCCTACCTCACATGACCACATGGATCTCCTAACTACTTTCGTCAAATAAGACTACGGCTTGCTGATTCTGATAGTACCCCTATTTATGGTAGCCAAAACGTTTAAAAAAAAGATTTTTTAAGATTCAAATGTCCATAGAGAAATAAAATACAGGTTATATATACAGTGAAATGTCATTCGGCCTAAAAAAGGAATGAAATTCCAATACATGCCACAACATGGAAGAAGCTTGAAGACATTATGCTATTTGAGAGAAGACTGAGACAAAAGTACACTTATTGCATGATTCATAAGCAAAGTACCTAGAATTGCCAAATTCAGAGACAGAAAGTATACTGGAAACCAGTGGGATCTGGGGAGAGGAAATGTAGAGTTATTTAAGAAGCACAGAGTTACTATTTGGTATGACTAAAAAGTTCTGGAAGGAAATAGTAGTTGTATTATATTGGAAATGTACTTAATGTCACTAAATCATATGCTTAAAATGGAAAAAAAAGGATAAATTTTTTATTATCCATAATTTTATCATAATGAAACAATGAAGAAAAAAAGACTAAATCTTGCCATATTAACTTCGTAGAATCAGTGTTCACATCAAATGAGAGTGTAGATAGAAGTCTTGTAAGCTTGAAATGATGTACACATTTAAGGAGGTAGTGATATTCTTTAATTATTTGTTTTAATCATATTGTTTTAATAAGAGGCTACAATATAAACAGCTAAGAAGGTTAATTAATAATGTCAAATCTAAATGTGTATAATTAATGTCACTCAGCAAAGGCCTTCAGTAGACTCAAAACATATTTTCCCTCTGGGGTAATCTTGGCCTGATTTTTCTAAACTGTTTCTCCTTTGACTGGGAGGCAGGAAGTATTGGAGAGGATGGGAAGAGATGCAAAGTCCTGAAGTTTTCATTTGGGGCTGCATAATCACAGAACAGTCTCACAGTTGTTAGTGGTATCCACATCTTGGCCTCTGAGATTTGGGTAGAGTGGGAGGTTGGAACAACCTTTCCTAGGAAAGATGGAGGAATGGACAAAATGGACTAGCAGTCAACAATGGATGAATGCAAATGGACAAGGGCCAGCACTGAAGAAATCGTTCCTAAATTCCAGGCTCCTGGTGGATACAATGATCTGGGATAGTTGTAAGAGGTAGGAGAGCCCTCAGCTCATGGCCAAGCAAAACCAAATAGAATCCCAAAGAATATCCTGTTAGTTCTCCCAGTAGAGATTCTGTGGGTTGGTGGGGATTTGGGCCCAGCTCCTGAACTAAAAGGTTGCATCACTTGTTTATCAGTGAAGAGAGTCCCCCTTCTTCCTCTCTATCTTCTCCAGCCATCCTTTTTAGATCCTTTAACCTCTTTCCTTCCTAACCCTGACTCCTAAGGGAACAGGATCCTACAAAAGGAAGAGGAAGAAGAGAAAACGCCCCATGACATTTGGCCTCTGGGTTTTTGGAAGGTAAAATCTGGAAATATTAGTTCTTGGGCCTTTTGGTTCTAAAGCTTTGGACTGCTCAGCTTCCAGTTATGAGCTGTGTACATGCAATCATCACTTTAGCACTGAAACCATCAGGCTCCCAGGAGTGAGACTTGGGTGTGCAGGAGACAGGGAGTCCCTGCTCTATTTCTTTTTATTAATGTAAATGGTGTTTTATTGCCTTCTTTCTTAGAATCTAATGCAACTTCCAAAACTGGATTCACGATAGCAAGATAAAATGACATCATTAAAACAATGAGATGGGTAAGGCAGGGATAAAAGGCAAACATCATTGGCATGCCTCATGGGGTAGAGAAAGGGGGTGGGTGGGGAATCTGCAAACTGTAGATCAACAGAAGAGGATCCATCTCTTCTGCTCTTGCTGCTATTTCATTCAGATAGGTCCCAGAGCCTGGGCAAGGGTACTGGGTGCACAGTGGATCTGTGCTTCACTAGAGGAGTTCCTCTAGTCTGCTCTTGCTGGGTAACATGGGAATGATCCTATGGAACTTGAAAACACAAAGACTAGTCACATCTGAGCCTAGACTTCAATGGCATATAGCATTTCCTGGGAAATGCCACCAATCAGATATGGGAACCATGTGATGAAATCCCTTCTATTGGAGGTGGGAAATGGGGAAGGGGAATGCCCCAACTATGCCAGCTCCCTGACAATGGGACATGACAATCTCAGATAAGCATCTGGAGGGATCTTTCAGAAAAACCTGCTGTCCCTCTACATAAACAGGAAATTAAGGCAGAGCCCAGAATGAAGCCAGAACATAATATAAATGTGGTGGAGACTTCTATGTTTGTAAAGTTGGCTCTTGGGTTCAGATCTGACTTTTTCAACAACTGATGCAGACAAAAATATAATGGTACATGAATTCCAGCTTCCTTGAATCCATCTAAGTAAAGCTCAGTCAGTCCTGATATTTAAACCAGAAAGAACTCCCCCATGAACCTTCCTGGAAAATTCTAGATGTAATATAAATAATAAGCACCATCCTTAACCAACTCCAGTAACAAGTTTCACATGGTTTTGTAATGATATTCCTGCAGGATATGTTGGGATCTGCCTTGATTCAGGAGTAGGTTTTAGAGTTGTGTTCTCAAACAAATTAACAACTAGCTACTGTGTCTACTTTAATTAAATTAAATTAAAACCTATTTCTTACTCTTAATACCCACATGGGGCCAGTGGCCACTGTATTGGAAAACACTGATGTAGAAAGTGTCCATCAGGTTGTTTCACTTGACACTGTTCTAGGGTTTCAAGGGTGAGTCACACATCCGTTAGACACTCTGCTGTCAGAGCCGTCCCTCAGCATAACTTTTAGCAACGAATGGAGATAGTTTGAGTTTCTATTTCTAGTCTGGTACCTGTTCTTCCAGTTTTCCAGGTGGGTCTGTGTTTTGACCATCAGATGAGCAGAAAAATCCTCCTATGAAAATTTGGCAAGGGCACAACTAGAACCCTTGCCTGAAAGGGAAACCACCTCATTTCTTTTTGAGCAAAGGAGAGCGGGCAAAAGGGCCAGGGTCTCCTTAGGATGCAACTTTAGCTCTGGGCTGACAACCCATTCTGACAGGCAATAGAAGTTCCATGCACTCACCATCTGACGTGACTACTGCTTTGGCTGAGGAGTCTCTTAAAACATCGGAAACCAAGGCCCACCTTAGTTCTAATGACATCTCAGTGATGCCCATATCCTGCCTACCTTGTGCAACAGGACTTCCTGGAGAGCTGTCCAGGGCAAACTAATTGCAAAACGAACCAATATGCAGACAGGCTATAGCCATCACATATGGTCATTTTTAATTCCCCCCTTTCCCATTTGCCTAAGGAAGGAGTGGGAAGGGCTGCTTTTCCCACTAGTCTTAACCACATTCTGTGGGTTAGTCTTTAGTGTTGACTGAATTGTGGAATTATGACATCTTCTCCAGGATGCCATAAGCTCATTTATTATTGAAATTTGGGTTCATGAAGTTGAGTAGTAATTTTTCCACCTATCACTGGAAGTTAATGTTCTTCTTCATAACTGGCATTTGCAAAGGTCAAAATCCACATTTTCCCCCTTCCACAATTCCATCAACTCTCCCTAGGCTGCATTAATGGAGAAGCAGCTGGTGTAGTTCTTTCCTCCATTGCTGTGGAATGTGTCTTTGCCTCCTCCCTGAACACATGCAAGCCCCCCATCCCCACCAACCACGGAGATGCTGGCACTTCCTGCAGAGACAGGAAGTTCCGGCTCAGGAAGCTAGACATGTTTCTCTGGCCTACATGAGACTTAAAGAAACAGAAAAACGTGACAATGCCACAATGCTGAAAGCTAATTTTTATTATATTTGAATTCTAAACATAATTTAAGACCATCTGTCTAGAAAACAGTGGAAGAAAGTCATCCTCAGTCCCATCGTGCTCACATAATATTTTTGGTATGATCATTCATGTAATATGTGAAAACAAGATTTTCAGTGTGAAAAAATCCCTGCTTTACAGCAACTCCCAGGACCCAAGTAGGCTGTCTCCTCAAGATTTGTCAGGATTACACAATCTATTTTCCAGAACAAAGGTATTATGGGTTCTGAGGCTGTCAGGCCAGTCCACAGCCTCTTATTTAATCTATAATGTGGCTGAGCCATATGACTAAGTCACTCACCAGTCCACTCCACGTGCTCACTCTGCATTTCTCACATCCCACACATACTGACATCTCCTCCTGCCCAGCACAGCTTCTGGAACAGGAATCCATACCCTCTCAGCACACTGGACACTAGGAGAGAAAGACACCTGTCAAGATGTCAGGGTCCCAGGACTCCTTGTGACTGGAGGGGACCTTGAGTTTGGCTACTGTGGTACAGTGTACTTTTGTCACCTTTCGCCACTGATGATGGGAGAGGATTTCAAATCATACTCCAGATCTCAGCCAGTATTTTCAATGTCAAGACAGCATCCTGTACCACAAATTGCCTTCCATACATAGCATGTGTACATGTGACATGCATATATATTAATTACATAGACATCAAAACGTAAGGAGAAACACTACAGCATTGTTCAACAAATCATACCAGTCAGTTAGCACCTTTGCACAAGGAGTCTCCCCTTGCTTCAGCCCCTTTACTGTTTGCTTTTGGAGTTCAAAGCTTAAAGCCACCTTCCTTGGGAAGTCTTCACAGGACACTCCATGTAGCATCCACCAAGAATGTGCTAACGTCTTCTGTTGTCAGATCTTCTTCTCCTTCTCAGTATTCACCACCTCTGTGGTCACCTGTTCAGCTTTCTCTGCTACAGTCTAAGAACCATAGCAATGGGAATGGTTTCTAGAGGGTTTAATGTTCTATCATCAGCACCTGAAAGCATAACTAGCAAAGAGTATGGACTCGATAAAGATGCATTGAATAAATTAAACTCAGCTCCCATTTCTGTATCTCTAATTACAGATGTGTAAATGAAGAAAAGGAGCCAGAGAAAGAAAACATCTGACAAGAGAGGACCAACAGAGAAGATGCTTCCAAAGAAACCCAGGCTGCAAGAAACTGGATAGACTGAGAAATTGTCTGATTTGCATCCTCAGCACTGTGTCAAGAGCAGGTGATAATTTGAAAAGGACATCCGAGATCAGGAAATTCTATAAAATGATGAGAAGCACAATTGCTGAATTGAAAACAAAAATTAGCAGCTAGAATATTTTTGAATTTTTAAATTAGAGCAATACAAAATAAAGGTAAGACATTTTCCCAGAACAAAGAGATGAATATTTTAAAAGGGAAGAATTATTTTTAATTATTCAAAAATTCAATTTTCATTTACTATGAATGTCAGTGGAGGTAGCCAAAACAATGGAAGGCACAACAATTCAAGGAGAAATAGAAGAAAAGCATGAAACTAAAAAAAAAAGCCTTTAGATTGGAATGGTCCCACAAGATCAGGAGCTATTAATTAAAATAGCTAATATGCAATTCTGGTAATTACATTTTAGTTTTTGGCAAATGAAAAATCCTATAATTCTACCCAAGAAAGAAAAACTTGTTTGGCTAACTCAAAATACATAGCAAAAACATCATAGATACTGGCCACTGGGGTTTCTATATAATTTTTCTCTTTGGGAAAAAAAAGTAAGAAAATACATTAAATTTGAAATATACAAATAATAAGTATATATAGTTCAATGCATTTTTAAAAAGACATTCCCCACATACTCAGTATCTACTTAACATGACCATCAGCCCATGGCCCCCTCATCTCCCTACAGCTACTACACATCACAGAGTAACTCTATGCTGACTTACAATACCATCAGAATTGACTTCCAATACTTTAGCCTATTTTTGAACTTTATTTAGATAGACTCATACAGTGTATGGTCTTTTGTGCCCGGCCTCTTTTTATGAGCATTATGCTTTGCATGTATTGTGATACACTCATTCTCCTTGTTATGTAGTATTCCATGGTATGATTGTACTACTGTCATATATTCCACTGCTGATGAGCTTCATTAATAGACATCACATACTATGATGATCAAGGTTATATATTTCTTTACTGTGTGTTGTGTGCATTTCTGCTGGGCCTGTACCTAACTGTGGAATTGCTGCATCATAGATAGACATGTGCCTAATTTAATGATAGTGACAGTTTTCTCAAGTAATCCATTTACATTCTGGTCAGCAGTATATTAGTGTTCTAGTTGCTTCACTTCCTTCTAACACTGAGTATGTCTGTCTTTAATTTTAGTCATTCTGGCAAGTGTATAGTTATATCACATTGTGATTTTACTATGTATTTCCCTGATGACTAATGAGGTTTAGAAGTTGTTATATGCTTATTGGCCATTTGCATGTCCTCTTTTTCAATATCTGTTCAAGTCTTTTACCCCTATTACTCCTTTGTGTACATTATTA
Organism: Geosciurus inauris; assembly: GCA_004024805.1. Lineage (NCBI taxonomy): Eukaryota > Metazoa > Chordata > Mammalia > Rodentia > Sciuridae > Geosciurus > Geosciurus inauris. Next base: position 131,684 of record PVHX01000668.1, read on the forward strand.
TAGTTTCATGAATCTTGATTTCTGATAGTATAAGTCTTTCATTTTCACAGTTCACCTTCAAGATTTCCTAGGCTTTTCTTGGCCCTTGAACTTCCATATAAATTTTAGAATCAGCCTGTTGACCACACAAAACAGCTTGCTAAATGGGCACTGTGATGTATACCTGTAATCCTAGTGACTCAGGAGGTTGAGGCAGGAGGATCACAAATTCAAGGCCAGCATCAGCAACTTAGCAAGGCCCTAAGCAACTTAATGAGACCCTATTTCAAAATAAAGAATAGAAAGGGCTAAGGATGTAGCTCAGTGGTAAAATGGCCCTGGGTTCAATCCTTAGTACCAAAAAAAAAAAAAAAAACTTGCTAGATTTTGGGTGGTATTTCAGCTATAGTTGATTTTGGAAGAACTGACATCTTTACAATATAGAATCTTCCATGAACATAGTATATCCTTCCATGTACTTATGTCTTCTCTAATTTCTTTCAATAATGTGTTGTAGTTTTCAAAGTAGAGATCTGGCATAGCATTTATTAGCTTCATTCCTGGGGATGTGGTATATTTTGTAATGTAAAAATAGCAAGAGTATAGACAAATAGACCAATGGAGGGAAGCCCTAAGCTATTTTGGATTGTTAGAAATAATTTTTCTTAATCTGGGTGTTGTTTACATAGATGCATACAATTGTCAGAACTAATTGACTCTATTCTTGGTGTATCCTGTTCACTTTATGTAGATTTTACCACAAATAACCAATATTAAAAAGAAAAAGTATGTCAAATAGAGGGACAGATAATTCAAAATAGTAGAAATATATTAATAAAAATGAACATTTTTAATAACAAGGTATACATTTTGGGGTTAAATTAGCAGTTTTCCTTCTCTGATGCTATCACTTTCTTGACCTAAATAAGCTGAGTCTGGGTACCTCCACAGCCTCCAGGAGTTTTTAGTTGCAGTTCCTCATGGAACTTGACAGCACCAATTAGAGTGGCATTACTCTTTGCATATTCTACAGGAAAAGAAACTCTGCCCAGAGAAGACAACCCCTTACTTAAGGAGGCCCAGGGAGACAAAGGGAAGAAGGAATTTGAACCCAGGTCAGCCTGCTCCCTAAGCCCACGCCCCAAGCCCACGTATGTTAGTACTTTTTATTATCATATCACAACCAAGACCACCAAAATGTTGCTATAAACTATTGAGCCACAGTGCAGCAAGCCTCCTTCAAGATAAATACAATCTGCTTGGAATGCACCAACTTTATTGAAAAATATTACAGAAATCAAAGCATTTTGCACTACTTTATTCATTATTTTTATGGTACTCCAGGATTTTTGTGGGATTTGTTTTTCATTTCACTTCTGTAAGCCTGCCAATGCTTTAAAGGAATATTTCAATTGGAGGGGGAACAAAAACCAGTTTTCCTAGCAAAAACTCAACAATGTTTTCCATCCTTCTTTCATTTGGTTTTGGGAAATTCTTCCCTACCACTCCCCCATCTCTCCTCCCCAATTCCCATAAAGTGCAAATTTAATACTCAAGCTACTGTTTAAATGGCCCCTAATGTTCAAAAGAAATTAAATTTGTAGTCGCGAAGTTGTGAGACAGTAATTATGTGACCCACCTGTGAAGTCACAAATCATCCTGATACAAAGGAGCCAAAGCCCAAATGCCATAGACCCCAGGCAGTCTGCGTCGCCTTGCGAGTTGATGAACAGCCACAGGAGGGGCAGAGGACCAGAGAAACTGGACCCTTGAAATGTGTTTCCATTGGCTCCCAGGAGAAGTTTGCAACCCAGGTTTGGTTGAACACAGATAGGTTTAGAAAGTGATTTTAATTGTGCCGAGCCCAGCAACCCTACGATGCTATGGCTGGAAGTCTAGGGATGACTCAGTGGTGGCCTGGGGAGGGCAGGAAAAGAGGTGCAGATGCTACACTGCCCCCGACTCCCAACTCCAGTAGATCTGCACTGGTCTGTTTCATATTCTTGGATGCCCTGCCAGTTTTAGTTAGGATAGACGTCAAGGTGGCTCAAAGAAAAAATGTTTGGAAAAATGCCTGTTTTAATGCCACTGAGACAGAGAGCAATCAGAGATGGCTTTATTCTCATCAGATTGCTAAAATAGTGAACGCATTTTCAACCTAAAAGGGCCCAGAACCATCCTCCTTGTCTAAACTCCTCTTTTAACAGCTGAGGAAATTGTACGCCAGACCAAGGGAGAGCCAAGCTCAGGATCACTGGGCTGTTCTCAGCAAGCGCCACTGCGAAAGTTAGCAAGACCCAGGGTTGGTTGTTTTGCATACAGGAAACTCAGCCCTGGGATTTTTCTAAGAAAATCACATTTCCAAAATGCATTTATTCACTTATTCCTGCTTCGTTTCAAAGTATAAAAATAAATAGGAGAGCTACTACAACCCGAATACTAATATTATTATTAAATGTTGAAACTAAATTTGAGCCTTTTGCTCCTTGAGGTAAAAAGAGAAAATCACTATGTCCATAGTTTTAATTAATGAAAGAACAATTATTTTTAAAGAAGAATGACTCAGGAAATGCCCTTATGTAACCTCACAGAAAAAAAGAATTGTAGCTGGGCGTGGTGGTGCATGCCTGTAATCCCAGCACTTTGGGAGGCTGAGACAGGAGAATCGTGAGTTCAAAGCCAGCCTTAGCAACGATGAGGTGCTAAGCAACTCAGTGAGACCCTGTCTCTACATAAAATAACACAAAATAGGGCTGGGGATGTGGCTCGGTGGTCGAGTGCCCCTGAGTTCAATCCCTGGTACAAAAAAAAAAAAAAAAGAATTGTGCTGTCTTTCATATGGAAAATGCCAGCAGGTCTACTATACCAACTTCCCAGCACAGACTGGCTCATTCGGTCAGTTCGCATGCTCAAGTGTGAACTCACCCACCAGCCGCTGCCACTGCCATCAGAACTGAAACTATGGGTTTTGTAAATGGAGAAACTAAAAACTTGGTTTTTTTTCTTTTCTCATTTTTCAGGATTACTTCTATTATACTAAACTTTGCCATGTGTGTAATAGGTATTTACCCAAAAAAAGGAAAAGGAGGAGCAGGAGAAGGAGGAGGAGGAAGGGAGGGGGAAGAGGAAGAGAAGGAGGAGGAGGAGGAACCACTCCACAAGGAGAACAGCAGAAAAGAAAAGAATAAAAAAGATTTGTAGTTTGAGTGGCACCAGCCCATGACTTGGGCTCCACTATTTATTCCAAGCCTGCTCTATGTCATCTTCTTCCCATGCTAATATCCCATCTCAGTTCATCCTTTTTATAACCTTTTCCCTGGTCACAGAGGAGGAAAAGACAAGATTCCCCAGGTGCGGGAGGGGGCCCTAGTTACAGGTAGAAATTCATGCAAATGGCAAAGCTCTGCTGTGAGTCCAGCATGTCCAAGGCTCTCCAGCTTCCTAAATAATACCCATCCAGCCCCTGCCCTGGGGACCTCAGTATCATGGCTAGAGAAGCCAATGGTCAATAAACAAGAAAGACTGAAAAAGGAAAGCAAAGGAGAAAATCCCTCATACTGGGAAAGGCTCAAACCAAGGGAGGTGATGGAAAGCAATTTGGAGGGCAAATAGCAGCCTGGCATTTGGGTAGGTGGACAGGACAGGGACCACGTCTTGGGGGAGATGAGAGCTGAAACCTGGAAGATGAGGTGGAAGAACTAGGGGACCAAGGGCTGCTGGGACCAATAGAGCTGGGATCTGAACTGGGCCATTCAGGAGGCCTCACCTGCATCCTGTCCACTTGCTCAGACATCCTGCCCATTTGCCATCATCCCCCATTGTCCACACATGCACCCTGGGGCTCCAAGAGGTTGAGTGACTAGATCAAGATTAACAGTCAAGAATATAGAGTAAGATTTGAATTCAGGAGCATCTGGTTCCAGATCTGTGCTCTCAGCATGGACCTCATTTGATCTGAATCATTGGTTGAATTATCAGCTACCAGCACTAGCAAACTCAATTTGCACTTGGTAAGTTCATTGACGAGTTCGTTGTCCATTGATATATTTTTATGCAGACTCAGCCTCTTTCTAAAAAGGGATTGAGGGCCTAGATTCTCTGCACTTGCTGGCGTTTCCTGTAAGAGCCTCCAACTCTAATTGGATCACAGTACAGAAATCTTAAAGGGATGTCTTTCCAGGGTGTTAAGTTCAGACTCTTTAAGGGATTTGCATGGACAAGGGAGCCCAATCCCACAGCCCTAGTCCTTATCCTACAGGGGTTTGGGGACCCTCTGGTCCTCTGCTGGGGGATCCTTAGAGCAGGAGCATCACCACCACTACTTGAGCTGGCCTTCTCCAAGCTGCAAATGTAGCAAACAAACGAAAACTCTTCCACCTCCTCCAGTGATGCCAGAAACATCCCCTGGGAGTCAGGCAAACTCCTCCGGTCTCTACTGCCATCATTCTGAGCCTGGGTGTCATCATGAAGCATCCCTCCACCAGCTCCCAGCCCTGATGGGAAAGCAGCTTGGAGTGGTGCAAAAGTTCCTTCTAAGCCCGTGGCTTGGTTCCAAGCTGGCTGGTTGATGACACCCGGTTGCCACAACCTTGATGAAGGGCAGGAAAACGGATCACTCCCTGAATTGCAGAATCTGCCAAAAATAGGCATGTTACATCACTGCCCGGACCTCTTACTCAAGCAGGTGTGCAATGTGGCTTTTCTGAGTAATTTGTCAGCTGAAAAACGAGGCTGCCATTCAGGGAGTCCTCATTAGTTTAGAATAACGGCCCGTGCGTGTTCCGCTGACCCCCGTGCCAGGAACTGTTCTCGGCCCTTTTCCGTATTAACTCATTAATTCTCACAAATTGACAGAGGAGGATGTTTTATTGTCATCATCTTTTAGAATGAGGAAACCAACACACAAAGAGCTTGTATCACTTCCCTGAGATCATCCAGCTAAAAAGGAGGAGAGACTGGATTCAAGGTCCGGTGGCTCACCCTGCTGGGTCACACAAAGTCATGTGAGAAGGTTCTCAGCCTGTTATGCAAAAATCAGAACCTTCAATCCAGCTGTCACTATGGGCCAACAAGGAAAAGGAAATGGTGGAGATGACATTAGCACGTTCTTGTCAGTTTCCAGTTACTTTTGTAAAAACATACATTGCAAAGAAAGTTGGAGGCTAGACATGGGAGCAGAGACTAGAGGATTTTTGTTCTTTTCAGTACTGGGAATCAAACCCAAGAGCACGTTAGCATTGAGCTACCTCATCAGTACACATCAGTAGGCGTAAAAACTCAGAGACTTCTGGGTGCTTATGTCCAAAAGGGACCTTGGGATGACCTAGCGTGGTGCTGTACAGTACAGAGAAAACATGAGTCACACATTCTACTTAAAATACAGTGTCATTTTCCATTTTCTAATAGCCATGGGGGTGAGGGGAGGAAGAAGAGGAAGAGGAGAAGGAACAGGAAGAAAAAGAGGAAAGGGAAGAAAGAAGAAAGGAAGGGGCTAAATTTATTCACACATTTTATTTAGCTCAATATATCTAAAATATTATCATTTTAGCATGTAGTCACTATAAAAGTTGAGATAGTTTACCTTCTTTTTGTTATACTACGTGTTGTCTATTTTACACTCAGGGACCATCTCAATCTGGACTCTCGCTTAGCCGCCTTGTTCAAGGCCACCTGCGTGGAATGGCCACCTTATAAAAGACCAAATACCTGGTTCCTCCTGATGGATGACCACAGACTTTCTCTAACAAGCCTGGGGAGTTGCCAGCTCCCTGCCACTCCTGTGTGGCTAATTCACCAGCAATCCCTGGGGCTTGTTAGAAATGCAGATCCCCCAACCCCAACTCAGGACTTATTTCAATCAGAATCTGAATTGCAACACCATCCCCAGGTGAATCACCTGCCTGTGACACTCAGGAGGTCCCTGTGGCCTCCTCTGAAATCCTTCCAGTGCTGGAGAACCCAGCATCCACCCCAAGGAAGCCCCTGTCAAACTGAATTGGTTCTCACTGGTAGAAAAGCACTTTTCTCTCCCTTGCCATGAGCCCAGCAGGGTGCAAAGACAGCCCTGCAGTGACCTCATCCAAGCCCTGCACAGCCCTGGGGCACAAAGCTAATTGGGCTTCTTTTACAAATTGGAAACTGAGGTCCCACAAGCTTAGAAAACTTGCCCCTGATCAAGCAGCTCAGCAGCGCTCAGCCTTTCACTGTTTGCCCCTTTCTGCAGGGGCGCACCAGACTTTCTGCTCGCTATTTCCACCCTCCACACTGGCGGTCATTCAGAGCCCAGGTCATGTTCAGCTCTGCAGGATGGTGTTGCTGGCACTCCGTGGAGATGGTCCTCAGAGCCATGGCCCTGTGTTGTGGTGGATCTCACTCATTTCTGATTTCACTTCTCATTGGCTTGCATTCCCAATTCCACTGATGGCTGAACACCCTCTGTGAGTGCCTGTATGCTCCGCACCTAGTTCCTCATCAAGGTTTAGAACAAGTTTAGAAATTGGCAACTCAGCAAATAGGCAGAAATGAATGAAAGCTATATGATGTCATTAGGCAGTTCAAAGGTTCCTGATTTCTAAGTAAAGATAGGACGTGGGTAGAAGAATCAGGTAAGGAGCACCCCTTATGTGAGGAACCCCATTATATGAGATTCATACACAAACTGTGACATTGAGGAAGATACTGAATGTGCAGCAAAATGTCACAAGACAGCAAAGCTGTGGAAAGCAACAGAAGAATAGCCAGGTGGGAAGTGGAAGTAGAAAGAAGCAAGTGAGCTCTTAAGAACTTTATCACTGTTAAGACTTAGTAAAACCCCTTGTGTTGGTCAGCTTTGCATGACTATAACAAATACCTAGAGGATAAACTTATGAAGAAGAAAGGTTTCTTTTGGCTCACAGTTTGGAAGGTTCTCAGTCCATGATTGGGCAAGCCCATCTGGTAGGGCTGCAGTAATCATGGTGGGGATTCATGGCACAGCAAACCTGTTTATATCATGGCTAAGAAGTAAAAGAGAGGAAGAGGAAGAGTCAGGGGTCCCACAATCCCCTCTGAGAGCCTATGCCTATTTACCTAAAACCTAAAGTCTCTACCACCACCTGATACTGCAAGCTGCCAACCAAGGCTCCCATTGCAGATCTAAACCAGAGCATCTCCAGGAAATCAGAGGACATTTCTTTTCATCTGTTGTTCCATTAGCATCATGATCTCTGTGGAATTTATATTATCATTTTGGAAATGAACATTATTCTCAGTTCAAAGAAAATTCTTTTGTCTTGAGTAATAATAGACATCATTGGATGAAGCGCTACTTGTGGCAAATAATTTTGTTTTGTTTTGTTTTTTAATGACTACCATATTAATTATTCTACCTCCCAAGAAATCAAGAATCACTGTAGGAAAGTAAACCATGCAAGGAGGCAGAGAGAGGAAAAGAGTAAGAGGGAAAGGATAAGTAAGAAGCAAAGGAAAACAGGTGGCCCCAGCCCAAAGCCCTGCCTGCCCACCCACATCAAATGCTATCCTGCCTGTTTGACTCTGGGTTACATGAAATGCTTGGGTTGATTTTCTTTTTTCTTTTTTCTTTTTTGGTACCAGAGATTGAACTCAGGGATACTCAACCACTGACCACATCCCCAGCCCTATTTTGTGTTTTATTTTGAGACAGGGTCTCACTGAGTTGCTTAGCGCCTCACCGTTGCTGAGGCTGGCTTTGAACTCGCGATTCTCCAGTCTCAGCCTCCCAAAGTGCTGGGATTACAAGCGTTGAGCTACCGTGCCTGGCACTTAGTTTGATTTTTCTCCCAAGTTAGAAAATACATTCAGATGGCCAAACTGAACATACAGACTACATTATTCACTTGAAGGGACCTAGGAGATCCCAGAGAATTAGATAGTTGTCCTTCTGAGCAGCTGTTTGTGAGGAGGTCTTTTCCACTAGCGTTTGATAAAGATATGAAAATGCATGAAGTTGCTACAGGGAAACCAAGCCATAGTTTCAAATATGAATCCAGATTGAAAGTCCTGACAGCCGCTCACCTGAATTGCAGCCAGGGATTCAGGATCCTGATACTCCTGACCTGGGCTCCTCTGCATACTGCAGGCACTGGTTGACATGAAGATGGTCAATGACTCTCCAGGCAACCCCGGGCACCACAGCTGCTTGTGAAATACAAGCCAAACTCTGTCACTGGCACCTGTGGCTCCTGTCATTCATCAGAGGTCTGTGTCCATGTTGGGCCAGGACTTCCAGAATGAGTGAGAGGCCAGTCAGCAGGAAGTCGTATCTGGTTAGTTCACCACAGATCCTTCAGGGCAGGCCAGTCTTGTCACTCTTGTATCCCCAGGGCCTGAGTCAATGCATAGCTCACAGTATGCATTTGTCTAGTGACCGACTGAACAGTCGTCCTTGGAGGCCTCGCTCCCACCTTCCAAAGCTCTTCATGCTCCAGAAGGAGCCCTCCTAGCAACTGACATTTATTGGCGGGTGACTGCCCTAGACACATGCTAAAGGCTCCACCAATATTACCCCACTGCACCCCAACACATCATGACAGTGACCATTATTTCTATCCTACACACTAGGAAAGGCACAAAAAGATGTAGCCACTCATCTGATGCCCCACCGAGAAGTGGCAGAGCCAGGGCTTGACCAGGTCCGTGGGCCTCCTTGTTTCCATCCACAGGGTAAGGCCTCATCGGGCCTTTCACTCCATGCACCCAGAAACTCATGGAACCCAAAATGCCCCTTTCTCAGGTGGACAGGAAAGGAAGGTCACTCTACAGCAGGGATGGCCATCACCCTACCGCAGCGTCATCCAGGGGCCAACATGCTCACACACTCGGAGGCTGGAAAGCTGTTAGGAGCATGGGCCCTGGCCAGGCCCTGGAGATACAAGGGGAGCAGTGGGTGGTTCTTGCTCCCCAGGCCTGGTCTAGGGGGCTACTGGACAGACTCACCAGGTCAACACAACATGGCATTGAAACAAACTTTTACTGAATGCTGCCCAGATGGCAAGGCAGAACTAGACACCAAGCAGGTGTGGGGACCTCAAAGACCCTGTCTGCTCTCAACACCCTGGAAGCTGGACAGTCCGTATTTGAGTCCATGCATAGTCGAAACCAATTGTGTTGGAGGGGGTGAGACCCTCTCAAGTCAAGGGCATTGCCACCTCCAAGAGATGAAGGCAAGACAACCCTGACAGACACCCTGAGTGTCCCTGGCATTTGTAAGTGTTTCGTGGTTGGCTTGTTCCCTGGGGACAGTTATTTAAGAGGACTGGAATGGGAATGCTTGCTGTGACCACATGTGCACAGCAGCCCTGGGCTGTGGATCCTGTGGCTGCCTTCAAGTGCCCACAGTCCCACTTTGGTTAGAAAACCTCAGGAGACTCTCCTGGTCAAGAAAGCATAGAACAGGAGCCTGTTGCCATGGCTCAGGGACGTTACGTGTCCTGGACATGGCTGCGACTCAGAACAGCACACCTGAGCCATTAATGCTCCAAAGCCTGACTCCTAGTGAAAACAGCCTGGAGATCCTCCTCCAGAAGGGCCACCCGGGCACACCCACTTCTCAGAGCCCTGGCCAGCGCTCTGGGGAACCAGCCTCCACCAAACCAATTTTCCAAAGTGGTGTGTAATTAATGGCTCCCAGATGCAATCCCCTTGTCACCAGGAAGAAGAAAACAAAAGCCATCCTGCAACCATCTTACACCTTGAGCACAGGAGATGCATCGTTAGCCAGCTCAAGTGAAGTGCCATGATATGAGCTAGAGAGGCCACTGTCTTACGGGACAGTTTGTCAAAGTCCCCTCAAACACGTTCATGCTTTTCAAAATGCAGAAGAGTCAACAGAGAGTTTGCTGGACACATTATTACTATTAATAGAACATTGTTTTTTTCTGGGTAATTTCTGCAAGAGAGTAGCTGGTGTAGTCTGTACATCTCCAGCATGGAGTCTCCTAAGTGTGATTTTTGTTTCTACACGGTGCATAAATTTATTCACTTAATCACCAGATATTTATTAAGCACCTCCTACATGCAAGATACTCAGAAAGATGCTGGAGAAAAAGACAAAGTATCCACCCTTGTGAAGCTTATATTCCTGTGGGGAAGACAGACATTAATAAAATAACGATACATCCATTAGATATGATTTATAATAGATGCTGTGCAAAGCACAGAAAGGAAGAGACTAACATTGAGGGAAAGGTATAGTTTGGGTTCAAGGTCAAGGAGAACTTCCTCTCAAACCTCCACACTGCTTTCAGGAAGAAACCAGCCTCACCAAAGGCAGGGGAAGATCTTCATCTTTTCAGCATGAGGAATAGCTCAGACAAATGTCCTGGGGCAGGACAAAGCACAGCTGAATTAAGAGACCCTGAGAGATAAGCAATGGAACTGGCATGTGGTGGATGAGAGGGGTAGGCAGGGCCATGTCAGTTGACCATGCCCTAAAAGTGACCTTTTGTCTCCAATCTCCTGCCTGACTTCACTTAGCAACTCATAGCAACAGCTCAGTTCCCCACACGCCCCCTCTGTCCCACTCAGCATTGTCCTAAAGAAAAACCGACACACTCTGACCACCCTCTGCTGTTCCAGCAGCTTCCTCAGTGATAAAGCAGGCTCCTCCACAAGAGCATGGGTGATGTCCCACCCCATCAGCCAGCCGGGTGGCTGCTCTCAGCATGCCGTGCGGTCGTTGATGATAATTGTTGCATTAATTGGTGCTGTCCGAACCAGACAGGACGTAAAAGATCCCACTGTGTCCAATAATTAATGTTTTTCCCTCACCACAACGCCATTAATAAGGGGCTCTTCCAAGAAGCGAGTAATTGGCTGGCTGGGTGTCATTAGGGTATTTATAGATAAGCTTTGGTCTGGAGATGTAGAGAAAAGCTGATTATGTTTATTTAGACTCTATTATCTATCGCTAATGTGTTATCCTGCGTTCAGATCATCCTTTTCTCTGGGTCCTAATGATCCAGGGCACACTCGCATCGTGATTTCAGTGACCTACAAGGCTCAATATCTGGTGGCAGGGGAGAGGAGGACGACGCAGGGGGCGGTTCACAGGTTCTCCAGCTCCCTCTCCTTCACCGGGAACCTTCCCTTCCTCCTTCCTCTGAGAAATTTAGAGCCAGGCTCTCGGAAGTACCAGAAAGACAGTTTCTCCTAATTAAACCTCAGAGGAGTGGAAGTTTCTTAGGTTTGTGATTATCTGAAGGGTTTTTTGAAAATGCAAATCCGGTTGGGGGGAGCGTTGTTTTGAAAAACAGAGGGAGGAAGAGGCTGCTGGATTTGAGAGCACCTCGAAGTGGCAGCCAGAGACAAGGCTCTGGATCTGATAAAATCAGGCGGAAATAACATCTCACTGCACCAGCAGACAGGAGGGTGCGCTCTCTGCACCCCATGGGTGCATGCACCGGCAGGTGGGGCTGATTTCTCTCCCCAAAGACTCAGGTCCAGTTGCTTTTTGCCAGAATTTGCAGAAGCAATTTCTCATGCTTAAAAAATGTACAGATGTTTGTGACAGTGTGAATGTACTAAATGCCACCAGATTGCAGTTAAAAATGATTCAAATGGCAAGTTTATGCTATGTCTATTTCACCACAATAAAAAAATCACTAGGACAATAAGTAGAATAATACAATTTATAAGAAGGGTTTAATAGTCATCAGGATGAAATAGGGTTTTGATTTTTTAACTGTAGTGTACCTAAAATTAACTTTAAAAACCAAGCACACTTTTTATTTATCTTATTTTATTTTTAGTACTGAGAATTTAACCCAGGGGTGCTTTACCACTGAACTACATCCCTACCCCTTTTTCTTTTTTTATTTTGAGGTAGACTCTCACTAAGTTATTGCTTAGGACCTCACTAAATTGCTGAGGCTGGCCTTGAACTTGTAATCCTCCTGTCTCAGCCTTCCAAGCCACTAGGATTACAGATGTGCCCCACCACACCCAGTTGAAACCAAGTAAACTGCTAAATCATCACTTCAGGGCACAAAATCACCCTCAAATTAATTTTTAAAGATGCTTTAATTAATAACAGCAACCCAAGAAAATTATTTTGTCAACTAATGAGTTGGGTCACTGTGGTCATACTGTATAGTGACATCAATCATATCCATGCCTACCACTCGCCACTCAACTTGCTCTGGACACTTGCGGGCAGGGTCTCTTCTTTCTCGGCCAGGCACCACCCCTGTGCATACTTTACAGAGCTGGTCTTAGAAAGCAATGGGACCATGTCGGTGCAGGTAGGGGGCAAATGTCCATCACAATGTCCATTTTTCCCATCTAGAAAATGGGAAAAACGTGTGGGTGTCGCACCTGTGAATGCATCTGGCAGACACCATCCTCTGCAGCCTCCCTGCCTTCTCTGAGAAGGACACACTCATGATCCTGACTTGTCTCTGTTTTGGAAATACGCTCCCCTAAGTGGACCCATGCACGAATGTGTGATGTAACTTTGCAGATTAGTGTGTAATGCTTTTAGGAAAACGATGCCCTTTTCTCCCCTGCTCTCCACCACTGGGACCAAGTAATTTTCAGGCACATCTGTCGTAGGTGTTGGGAATACTCTCAGAGATATTCTTAGCTCCTGGCCTGGGGTATAAAGGTGGAAAGGTTGCCTCCTGGGAGACAGCGATACCTGTAGCCGTGATAGGGTCTCAAAGGACCAAGTGGAAAGGCCTGTCACCAGGGCCAGTGGTTGGAGGCTAGTGGATAGATCAGCAAGACAGAAAGAAATAGAACTGGCTGCTGTTGGGGACAGCTCAAAGAGGCAGGCTCACTCCCACACAGCCTGACTTCCAAATAGCACCCAGCCCAGCAAAGAACTTGACCTCCTGCAGCTTCAGCCACCTCCTTTGAAAGGGAAGGAAATAGACCTGCCTAGGCAGCTCACCAGGTGGTTGTGGCATTGGCACTTTAACTTACAGAGGGCCTGCTGAGGCCCAGCATTGTGTCCCCACAGGAGGAAGAAGGCTGGAGGGAGAAGGAGGGAGAAGAGGGTGGAGTTATCACCTGGTCTGAAAGAACCAACCCATCACTTCAAATCCTGCCTCACCCAAACTCTTTATGAAGATCTACATAGAACGCTGGGATCCACCAGATGATGACATTTCCTAGTGCTCCTTTGCCATCCAGAAGTCAAATTCAGAGATGGCATAACCTGTCGACACATAAGGCGTTTTAGCCAATAGGATGGTGTAACTAGGAAATAAAGGGGAAATCAGTCATGAACAGCAAAACAATGCGCCACTGGGCAGGTAAATTCTCCAACAGGACTGCACCAGTGAGCACGAGAAAACAGCCAGGCGCTCCCCCTGGGGTGTCAGGCCACAGTGAGTGCCACAGCTACATACTGACAAACAACCCGCATGTTGTTTTGGAGACACAAATACCAAGAGTGGTGTTGCCAAGGGTGACGTGATTTTCCCAACACGGTGAGCAAGGCTCAGTAACGCTCCAAACAAAGCCCAGCCCGATCTTGCTTCGTGGACACGGCCGTCACATTCCCAGACAGTTCAAGGTAGAACTCAGACAGGCTTAAATGGCTTTCTGTTTATGTGACCAGGAGAGTTAAGTCCAGACTCTGATCATTAGAGATGGGCCTTTCACCAGCGGGCACATGCTTCAGGACATGCCAGAGTCACCTGGGACAGTGCTTCCTGAGCCTTGCACCCCGGGCCCTGCCCAAACATCCCAGTCCACCACAGAGGGGAATCCCGCCCTCCTTGGGATGCAGCTCACACCATCAGCGCCAAGTGGCACGCGACCTGCTCTCACTGCCAAGGTTTCAATGTGTCTCCCAAACTGGAGGATACTTTTTATTTATTCATTTATTTTTGTTTCTCTGGCTTATCAGAAACTCAAAGCCAATGCACGGCTCACCACCTACCATCAGCAAAACTGCCCGCTGATTCTCACTACAACCTATTCTGCAGTCTTATTTCCTCTGCCCCTGGACTTCTTGGCTGTTTTGGAGGCTGTCGCAATGGCTCCATCTCTGAAGTCCTTCCAGGCTGAAGTCAGGTGTCCTAAGCGTATTTAAAAATAAATAACTTAATAAAACAGCTGCGGAATGTTCTCCCCGTCTCTCCACCACCTCAAACCCTGACCACATTTTATTAATAGTGAACTTAATTATTTTGAAGATTAACTTCAACCACCCAACTTATTAGCACGCTGATGCACATGCATGCCTTACAAATGGGGGTAAAATGGACAAATGAATTGCTTGAGCTGCCATCAGTGCTGTCATGAAAAGATTCCTACGGGAAGCCACTTCAAGGCCCTGCTGCTTCCACCCCAGCTCTGAACGAGGGTGCCCCTGGGCAGCACCTCTCAGGCACACTGGGGAAGCTGGGGCCATGGGCAGGCCCAACACGGATCAGAGGTGAAAAACATGCCCAAAGTGCTACTCCAGGTGGAGTGCTGAGATCCAGAGCTTGGGATGGAGGACTCTTGGCTTGTTTCCCTGTGTGTGGGCCACTCAGTGGGCAGCCTTTGGGGTCGGGCGCTGCTAAGCATCGGGCCAGCAGGTAAGTGATGACAAGAAAGTCATTGCTGTCACTGGTCTGGCCTGTCCCTGGGGAACACAACACACAAGGGAGGCCCTGAGCAAAGGAGATTGCCCCTAACTGTCCTAAGACAACCAGAGCAGGGGAAGGGTGGCGAGGAAGTACCATCTGAGCAGGGAGCATCCAAGCGGGCACGAGAAGATGACTGAGGAGCACAAGCCACAGGGGACATCGGCAAAGGCCAAAAGCAGGGACGATACTGGGGAGCAGAAGACTCAGATGCACAGAGGCCAGTGAGGCTCCCTGTGGCCTCTACCCGCAGGATTGCGGGTGGAGAGTTCTCAGGGAGCTCAGAGCCCTGCAAACGGGGTGCAAGGATGAGACAGTGTCGCTCCCTTCACAGAACACAGAGCCCAGCAGGTGGAAGATCCAAACCAAGGACAAATGGTGGGGGTTAAAGTGCAGCCAGAGACTCCCTTCCCTGCCCTCCTGCAGACCCTCCAAGGGCCCAGGAACTCCCAGAGCCATCTGCAGCCCCAGGTCCCCAGACAGGCCACACCTGGTGACACTGACTGTGCTGTCCAGAGGGCCACGAGGCTACACTGAGAAGCACCCATGACCTTTAATAGCTGACATGCTGAAGCTCTGGGTCTCTGCATTTATCTGGAGGTGATGCCATTCCAGGCCACCTAGGAAAAGAGACAATTCTACCAGAAGACCTGCAGCAAGGTCTTCTCTCCCACCCATGAGTGGGTGACGCTTTCAACCCCCCAGGAAACAGCTGCCCGTGCCAGCAGTATCAGGCACCCCTCCGAGGCCTGTGGAGAAGGGCTGGGGACCGGGAGCACGCAGCGACAGGCAGGGAGGACGCCAGCTCTGCCTCGCCACCTTTTTAATGAGTAAAATCCTCTGCTGCTGCCACGGCCCTCAGAGACCAGCTATTAATGAGCGCTTGGAATAGAGTGAGCCTGTTTTATACATGTACGGTGGCCTGGGAGAGACACTTCAATTTCCATTTTACATCTGCTGCCATGTTCAAGTGTCTCCTTAAGGGCAGGAAAACACTTTGCAAATTTTGTCTTTAAAGAGACATGTTCGAGGCGGCATTGCCTCTCCCGCAGCCACATTCTATATGTGAGCACTTTTCAATTTTCAAAGTATATATTTAGATTATGTGTGTCAGAACCTCAGAGATGCTGGAGGCCATGGATCCTCCAATGCACACGGGCTCCTGCTGTCTCCAGGGGCTGCCAGGAGAGGGCTTTCCAGCTTTGCCCCCAGATTCTGCAGCTTCACTGGCTGAGATGGGGACATTCAGGGGATCGGATAGGGGTAGCCCATGTTTGAGTCCTAGTTACAGACTCCGTCCTAGGCCCACAGGCCATGCGGGTCATACCCTGATGGGACAGTTTCCACAGATTTCACTAGCATCCTGTGAGCAGAGATGCCTGGGAAGGGAGGCAGGACCCAGAGCAGAGGCCCAACATACTAAATGAGCACAGTGAGGCTGGACGGGGGTATGACTGGCCCACGCCCACCAGAGGGTTAGAGGATGGGGCTACATTCAGACTGCAATCTCCAGTGGGGGTTCAAAGATTAGAGGAGGCTCCTGAGTGGAGGAGAAAGAAAAAGGAAGTGTAAGCTGGGCATGGTGGCGCATGCCTGTAATCCCAGCACTTTGAGAGGCTGAGACAGGAGAATCGCAAGTTCAAAGCCAGCCTCAGCAACAGCAAGGCGCTAAGCAATTCAGCGAGACCCTGTCTCTAAATAAAATACAGAATAGGGCTGGGGATGTGGCTCAGTGGTCGAGTGCCCCTGAGTTCAATCCCTAGTAAAGAAAAGGAGATGTAGTTACTAAGAAAGGACTTCAGGAGACAGCCCTGCTTGAAGGGCTCAATGATGCCCTATTGTCGCAAGGGACCACCCTCTCCAATGGGGAGTGAGGGTGAAGACAGCAAACGGTATGGTGGGAAATATGACTTTCAGTTCTGGCATTGACCAGCTGTGTGATCTTGGGCAAGTTGCTCAGCCACTCTGAGCTTCCACTTTGCATC
Organism: Geosciurus inauris; assembly: GCA_004024805.1. Lineage (NCBI taxonomy): Eukaryota > Metazoa > Chordata > Mammalia > Rodentia > Sciuridae > Geosciurus > Geosciurus inauris. Next base: position 148,245 of record PVHX01000668.1, read on the forward strand.
TGTACAATAGGATCATCATCCACTTCTGCAGTGAGGATGACAGGACCTGTGACATGTAGAGCCTAGGGCTCAGCAGGGGCAAGTCAGTGGGATCTACGTCTGTTTCTAGAGCCCGATAGTCAACAGAGAATCCTCCAGAACAGGAAATCCATCCTTCAATTGGCCTCAGCCAGCCTGCAGGATATAAGCATCACAAGCAGAAGAGAAATCAAACCAACCTGTGTTTGGATAGGGGATGGCGCCAGGTGACAGCCGCTGACAGGGTGACTTACTGTGGATTTCATCACTGTTGCCATCTCCAGAGCAAATAGCTCAGAAAGCACAGTGGTTCCACCACGAAGCCAGTGGCGCCCCAGGGCACTGCCAATTACCTCCAAGTGTACTGCACACCCTCGCCAAGTCTTCTCGAATCTGAAATGCCGCCATCCCCAGCCACCAGCACTGAGGCAGGTGGAGAAGGTGGTGAGAGTCACACCACGGCAGACTGCCCGCTGCTCCCCTGCCTGCTGTCCCCTTCCTCCCTGCTCCTGAGCCTGTTTCCCAGAGGCAGTGCTGGGCCCGGTTAAAGGTTCTACTGCCTGTCCTCCCTCACAGCCAGGTTTGGGCACATGACCAAGTTCTGGCCAATAAGGTAAAAGAAACTAGTCCTGAAGACTTATGGGAAGGTTCTTTGAAAGAGAAGAAGTGATAACTGGAGAAGGCCCCTTCTGCTTTACCCGCTGGAACCTTCCCATTGCCTGGGATGTGGACATGATGGCTACAGCTACAGCAGGCATCTTGAAGCATGGAGGACAGGAGCCCTGCAGGGAATGGCAGAGCAGAAGCGAGCACCGGCTCTGAATGATCGAGAGGCCACCACACCAGCATCTCCAGGACGTCTCCAACATCAGAGAACCCCTCATGCGTTTAAGCCACTTTTATATGGGTCTGCTGTCAGGTGCCACTGAAGTTGACCTTAGTATATACATGACTTCATTCCTAGAAGCTGGTGGCTGTGTAAAAGAGGAGCGCTGGTTCCTGCCACCTGTCCTGGTTACCAAGGGGGCAAAATGGCATGGTGCAGGGGGTAGTTTAACAGCAGCTTCCAGTTAGTGCCCACCAATCTTGGCTAGTGCTAGGCCCCAGGGGAGTAACCCATCTTTCCCTGTTTCATCTTATAGCAACTTCTGTCTTTGGGCCTAAAGCCAAAAATCTAAGGGGTGGAGAGGCACCACAGGAAAACGTTACCAGTCAAAATGGAGCCAGGTTCAAGTCCACCCTTGACTCTCACCAGCTCTGTGGTTGGGTAAAAGCTACTTCAGCATTTCCTCCTCTGTAAAATGGGACTCATGTAACACCTGCTGCACGGGCTGCCTGGGCAACGTCAGTGAGGTTCCTGGAATTCAGTCCTCCAAAATGATACTGCTATGGATTCGTTGTGAACTTGTGTTATTATTTCCAGAGAGAGGTCTTGAGGCAAGGCACCTCTTCCTTCTGCAAATGCAGGAGGGAGCGAGACTCTGGCCAAATGCCATTTTTCTGTTTCTTCCAGGTAATGCACATCAGATCTAGTACCTCCCAAGTCTATTCCCAACTGTCAGAGAACTGGAAAGAGGGCAGGGTGGAAAAAGGGAGACCCAGGTGCTCTCACTGGCTTTGCCACTAACTGGCTGTGTGACCTCAGGCAAGTCACTCCCTCTTTCTGAGCCTCAGTCCACCCACCACTCGTATCATGAGGATGCCAGTTTCTATCTCGAAAGCCCCATCCAGCATCAAAGTGCAGGGATTCCATGAGTCCCAGGAGCCAAGAGAACCAGGACTGAAGGGGTTGATCCTCCTGCTGCCACTGCCCCTCCTCCTCACTCCTGGATAATGGTTGAGGCCACCACATGATTTTCTTTCCTATCATATGGAAGGCCTGGTTCCAAAAGAAAAATCATTTCTGCAGACAATGAGGCTGGGCCTAAGGACTGGGACAGGAAGAGATTTAAGAAAAGAATTTGTTTCACTCTATGCAAATTTAATATAAACAATTAGATGCACAAACAAGATACACTGAAAGATGGTTGGTTTGTAACAGAATCGTCTAGCTAATAAACCAGCTCTTCTGAGAGGGCTGCATAGACAGTAGAAAGGATATTGTGCCTCGTCTTTGGCTACTCAAAGCTCTAGGTTGATGTTCACCTTCAGAGGAGTCCCACCAGGTGGGCAATCCCACCCTCCTCTGGTCAAGGAGGTAGAGGGACTGTGAAGTTAGACTTTTTGTTGAAATTGGCAAATGAGTAAAATGAGATTAGAATCTAGATCTAATCTGGGTTGTCACCACCATAATTTTGGGACCTGAAAGAAACACACCTGAATGGGATGGTGGAAGGCCAAGTATTAGAGCAGAATATTGTGCCAGAACCAGCTGCCACCAGCTCCCAGGTGACCTCAGAGCAGCCACAGAATCCCCCTTTGTCCATGTTTTCTCACATGTCAACAGGGGGTGCTACACCTGCTGGTCAATCTGCCTCATCCCACCCGGTACTCAATATACCAGGGCCACCAACCAGAGAGCAGGTCACCATGGAAACCATGTCCTGGTACCTCCCCTACACCATGATGGGTGCACCTTCTCCCCAGCAGAAGGCTAAGGATCTTGGTTCACACTGCTGCCCTTCCCTGACTATCTCAGAACCACGCACACCCCGCAGATCTGCTCACAGACCTCAACCAGCAACACCGCCTCCCCTTATCCCATTCTAGAGACTCTCTCTGCCCAGTGATTTCTTTAGGAGGTGGGGCCCTCCCTTGCATGAACATCATCCGGCATCGGCCATGGGACACCAATCGATGTAACTGCTCTGTGGCATCCTGTAAGGCTTCTCCAACATACAGATGGGGCTGCTGTCAGGAAGTTGACCAAACGGCGACAGACGCGTGAATGCTATTGGATTCGCCAGTGGGTCTGATGCCCGCGTGTTGCCAAAAGCATTTATTGTCTCATAATTTGATTTCCTTTTTTTTTTTTTCCATGTGGCTCCCTGTGCCTGCAAGTAGGGGCAAAGTGGCTGAGGCCTGCAGATGCCACGAGGCTAATAAAGCTCGCTGAGCTCCCAGCATGCTCTCTGCTGTCAGAAACCGGCAATTAACTTAATAGGGTTCTTGAAATGGAGTGGATCCGGGAAATGTGGCATGTGTTGACACTCTCCCGCTGATCCAAGCAGCCTCCCACCATTGACTCGCAGGGTCTGTTTGCTATTTGAATTATTTAGGAGCTTGTTATGTGAATTAAAAAGCAGCACTTTGCAGCATTAAGTCTAATATTTTATGATCTTCAATTGATTAGGTGGGCTTTCAGGATTACATGGAAAGGTTAAAATAAAATGCGCCTCAGACAGGCAGTTCTCGCCAGTCCTTTCTGCTTTTGAAGACCCAGATGAAAACCCAAAAGGAACCTGCCTCCCTTTGCCCTTCCGAGTGAGTCTTCTGGAACCCATTTTCAAGACAAGCAGAGAGCTTGTCCACCCAGAGGATGCAGGCGCCCTGGGTTCTCAGGACCCAGAGAGGTTGGTCCCCCATTTCTCTTTCTTTTGTCTCTTTCTTGGCACAAAGATATCACTGGTGATGTGATGCCCAGAGGGACCGTATCCCAGGCCTGGGCCTGCAGAGGGAAGGTCTGCTGTCACTCCCAGCCACCCCCTTGGACCTGGGACGGGCACACCTCCATGCAGCTCTTGGCCAAGGACACATGCAGCACACGCCCCAGGCAGCACCAGCTTTACACACCCACGTTCCAGAGGACCTCTCTCTCTTTGAGTGCCAATGTATGCTTCCCCTGGCCTCCCAGCTCCCTCTCCTTTGGTCAATGACAACAGCTTTCTACTGGGATTCTCCTTCTCCCATGCCTGTCTACCCTACTCTTCAGCCATCAGGGTTTTTCTAAAATGGCTTTGGCCACAACACACCCCTGCTCAAAAACTTTCAATGGCTCCCCATTGCCTGTTAAGTATAGTTGTGCATAGGTTACCCCAGGGATGCCTTCTGAGAAAGGCTTCGCTAAGCAATTTTGTGATCATGAAAACATCGTAGAGCCGTAACATCATTTTTCAGCATAATCCAAGAAACCACTGTCATACAGAGTGTCACTGATGGGAACATCATTGGTGGCACAGGATTGTACAGACTCCTCAGCCGGGCCCTGCCTCTCTTCCCAGCCTCATCTTCCAACCACCCCATGCGAACCAGCCAGGCTGAACCACTGATTGTTCTCAAAACACACATGGTTTTCTCAACTCTGAAGCTTTGTTTGTGGCAGAGACTTGGTTCCCCCATCTGTAAAATGGTAATAAGAGTAGCCCCTGTTTTATAAGGAAATCATCAAAACTCAGTGAAATAATTCATCTACAGCATGCTGCACACACTGCTCCATGCCCTGCTCTCTCCTCCCCAGGATACTCCCCATTCTGGCCACTGCATTGCCCCAGCTGGAGGCTCCGATCCACCTCCTCAGCGATAGAACCCCGGGACTGGTATCTTCACACCTCCCCTGCTCATCAGGGACCTCAGAATTATGGTGGTGGAGGAGCTCAGGAAATCACAGAAGGCCCTGGAACAAAACAGACATTCAATACATCAAAAGTGTTCCTTTTAATTAGTATAAACTTCACCAAAGCTCAGGAATTTTTTTCTTTTTCCAGAACACCACAAGGATGGTCCCTGACCCCTGAAGTCAACTCTATATCAAGCAAGCCATGTCTGCCATGCACCTCGACCCTGCAGCAGCCTCCAGGGGGAAAGGGGAGAGATAAGCAGAGTCCCAGCCTCCAGGGAATGTTCAGCTTCAGGGACAAGGCAGCAAGGAAAGAGCTGACCTCACCCAAGACAGGAGAGCAAGGTCGGGCTCCAGGAGGGGGTCTGAACAAAGTCTCTGGGCCCCACTGGGAGGATCTGCCATACCAGATCTATTGTATATGCCAAGGACAAGAGCAAGCACCTTGTCGACCTCAGAATGGAGGAGAGTCCATATGATTATCAGTGTCTCTTAGAAGACCTCCATCCTGAGACGCAAGGCAACCTCCAAAATGCCCTAGGTAAGATTGTCTCAGGACCTTCCCCTATAGGGGGACTAGAGGAGCCAAGGAGTTGCTCTGAGGAATTGTGTCAGCACAACCACTGACAATAGCCAGGGCTTGTTCTTTAAGGCAGTAAGTCCTGACTAGGTCACATAATGAGGTTAAGAAAGCTGGGGTCTAGGTAGACTCTAAAACATACACAAATTCTTAAATGAACACATGTAGGTGTATACATTACCTAGAGGTCTATGGAATCCAGTGTAGGTCAGGATAGGCTCCCTGTTAGCTGCAGTAACAAACATCCCATACATCTCAGTGGTTGAATACAATATGATTCAGTCCAAGCAGGCCTGCAGGGAGTAAACAAGGAAGAGCTGGATTCTGTAGCAGGGGCTCCACCATCTTCAATATGTGTCTCTCAAGGCCACCTGAGTATTGCCAGGCAGTTGGCAGATGGAAGAGAAACCAGCACAAGGATCTCAAAAGAAATTCTAGGGCCCAGGTCTGAAAGTCACACATTATTCCCACGACATTCCATTGGCCAGAACACAGTCACATGATCCCAAAAGATGCTGGAAAATATAGGCTTCCTCTGCATCCAGAAGGAAAGAAGAACTGTTTGGAGAACATAGTGTTTATAAAGCACATGGACAAGGACAATTTTTTGAAGGGCAAAGGGGTAAAAATTAATAATGTCATTTGCTTTATGTATATTATTCATTTAATCTTCATTGTTAGTAATAGGTTTTTTAATTTTATACTCATTTCATAGAGAAGGGAACTGAAGCACAGGAGACTAAGCCACTTACCAGGATCACAGGTAGCAAGTGGTGGGACCAGAAATACACACCAGGCTCACCCCTCATCCACATGCAAGGTTCCAGGCTCTGCATTTTGGCTTTGGTGTGTCCTTTTGTCTTGAATGGGAAGAAAAGTGAATGGAGAAGATAATTTTGAGCTTATATTTTGATAATTTTGAGCTTATTAACTGTTTATTCTGTGGCAGACACCATCCAAAATATTTTTCCACGCATTACATAATTAACTCTTCCCAAAACCCTAGTGACACCCAGCGATGTGCAATCTCACTTTTAGGCAGGAGGAAACTGAGGCAAAAAGAAGTCACGTCACTGGCCCAAGGTCCCACAGCTATCATGGGGGAATAGGGCCTCTACTTCAGTGGCCACACCAGTCCTACAGATAACCACCCGTTCCCAGTCGTGCACTCATTCAGCATGTGGTTGTTCTTGGTCACCCCACAAGTTCAAGGCAAGTAGAGAACTTGTGGGGTGTCCCCCACCACGCAGCCCAGCTGCCCCTCCCTTGGAGCTCCTGGTTTGAGGGCAGGATTCTCCCAACAGTTGTTGCAGCAAAGTCCCTCACCCGCCACTTGCCACCTGGGAGCACCATGCAGAACCCAACAACCAGGCCATTTCGGTGGGCATTGTCATCTGGTGGGTGGCATGTCCCTTGTGGCCTCGTTCCCTCCTCCATAGATTCGTGCAGACAGTATGTTGGCCATCTCTGACCAAATCAAGTCCAGCTACCAGAGCAGAAAGAGGTCTGGGGTGAAGGTGGAGGGGACCCAGGCCACGCTGTGGGTGATGCATGTCACATTGGCCCTTGCTCATGTGGGGTGAGAGTCAGACTCACGGAGCTCTGGGGGATGGAGTAGCATGGCCCCTGCCTCGCACCCGGCACAAGGTCAAGGTGTCGACCAAAACCCTCAACAGAGAAGCAGCAAGCTGGCAAGTAGGTGCAAGGCTATGGAACTGGGCCCCAGGCACCCAGCAGAGGCACCGTGTGGGTGGCAGACAGCCTCACAGAGCTGCAGCAGCACCCAGGACCAGCCCTGGCATGGTGCCATCTCTGAGGGCTGGCCTGGGTGCCCTTGAATCCAGTCTAGAAATTAGTCTTAGAAAAAGACTAATTAGTTAATTAATTTTAAAAAGTAAAAGGTTTAATTCTCTATCCATCTGCATCATCAAATGACTCTTCATTTATAGCCATTTTGCAATTAAAATAATGACCTCTCCGTGCATCATGGGCCATACATCCTGAGCCAGGAGGCAGGAGCCTTGTGGTCGTTCAGTGGCCTGGCCCCCTCCCATGGTGCCCAGTACAGACCATAGCCATGGAGCTCGGTGTCTCTGAGGCCAGCAATCATGCTTCACAGAGCCCTCCCTGGGCCTGACCTTGATTCCCACAGCAGCTCTGAGAGGCAGGTGGAACTGACCTCATCCCCTCATTTTTTATTTACTTATTTATTATTATTATTATTATTATTATTATTATTATTATTATTATTGGTACCAAGGATTGAACTCAGGGGCACTCGACTACTGAGCTACAACCCCAGCTCAATTTTGTATTTTATTTGGAGACAAGGTCTCACTGAGTTGCTTAGCACCTTGCTTTTGCTGAGGCTGGCTTTAAACTGGAGATCCTCCTGCCTCAGCCTCTAGATCATCCCCCATTTTACAGACAGGGGAACAGAAGCTCCTGCGGGTTTCAGTTAGCAGCGCCAACTTTGCTCCTGCAAGCACAAGCCCCGGAGTAATACCTGAGCAACCCTGCAGGGACCTCTGGGCTACCTGCAGACCAGCACACAGGCATGACATTTGCCAGACAGAGTCCTTGCGCTGCACAAGGGTAAGAGCCTGGACCCTGGAGCAAGGAGCTGGCTTCAAATGCCAGCAGGGCCACTGACTGGTCCTGAGACCACAGGCAAGCTGCTAGATCCCTGTGTCTCCTCTGCAAAATGGGAGCCATGCTACTCCCTACCAGCTAGGGTCACCATGAAGATTTTAGAGGCCGAAACTACGTGTACAGCAGTCAGAACAGGGCCTGGTGTGTGGCTGGAGCCACTCAGGTCTCTGTGGATCCCCATGCTGGGAACTCTACCCACCTGCCTCCCGTCCCAGTTTGCTTTGCTGTTCTGCACCTCTGGAGTGCTAAGTCTGTGGCTTAGTTCTTAGGAAAACTGACGGGGACAGTACAGCATGGTGGTTAGGAGGGCAAGCTCTGGTTCCAAGCCCAGGCCCACCGCTTCCTGACTGAGTAGCCTTGGCAAGTTCTATTTCTGTTCTGAGCCTCAGTTTCCTCTTGACAAGGAAAAGATCATTTTTGACAGACCTGCCTTATGTTAGATAACACAACACACACAAAGCACTGTCAACAGTTCCTGGCACCTGGAAACTGCCAAATAAGTGTCAGCTATTATTGTATCAATGTCCCTAGAACCATCACTGCACCTGATGGTGCTAAGCAACTGTTCTGGGATACAAAAATGGATCGAGTATTTATATTTCTTGATCTCTGGATAGCCAGAGAGGAGTGGCCACCGGGGATGGTCACCATGCCCCAGATCATTGTTTATAATGATCTCACCGAGTAAATAAATAGCATGAGATGAAGAGCCCTGCCAGACCTTCCAGAAATACTCTGTCCCTGACTCCAGTGAGCACAGAGGGACAGAATGACTCTAGCCAGTTGACTGATCTCCTCGCCTTGAACTGAGCTGCCAAGGCAGCCCCACCCAGCTTCTCGGCTGGCAGGCTCCTGGGGGTGGTCTGGTAGCCCAGCAGGATCCCGTGTCAAGCAGCTGCTCTGAAGGAGAAAGAGCAAGTGTGAATCTGTGACTAACATCAAAGAAGAGCAGTGAATGGGGCAGAGGCTTCTGGCCAGGAGACTGAAGACAAAGGACCTGCCACAAGATGTAGAGGCTGGAGGAGGAAGGGCACTGGAGAACCAGCACTTCCTCAGGGCAGGGAGATCTACAGGGTTCCTGGAACCAAACTGGCCCAGAGCCAGCAAGTCCTTAGCCACCTGTCAGGCCTCATCCCCAGGCTCAGGGAGAGTTCTCAGAAAGAGGCTCCAGCTCATGTCAGACCCAGGCAAGGAAGAAAGTTGACACCATTGAGAACAGTCTATAGTTCTTCTAGGTTCTCTAGAAGAGAAAATTATTATTTTCTAATTCTGAAGACAAATTTTCCATGTGGATGATTTTTGCTTATATCCTTGAACAACAGACTCTGGCACTTAAGAGGTAAGGAGTTCAACCACTCTGGTATCAAGGTCAGAGAGGAAGTGACTGCACTCATTTACTCCTTGGGCTTTACTGAGCACCTACTATGTTCCAGGTACTAAGCAAAGTCCTGCAGAGGCCTGCGGAGAAGAAGAGCAGGTCCCCATTCTTGTGGAACTTCCACTTCAGGGAAAAGACAGAAAATAATGGCCGAGCAAAAGGTGAAAACTGTTCAGATCAGGATCAATACTAGGAAGAACACACAGCTTTAAGTGAAGGATGAGTCGGATGGTCCATGACAGTGAAGATGGCTCGGGGTGACAGCTGAGGGGAGGCCTGAAGCAGAAGCCACCACAGAAGGTAAGATTCTCTGCTTGCAAGGGCAGAGGCAGGAATGCATTCAGGGAGGTGCAGGAACATAGAAAATATGGACTCTGCTCAGGGGCAGTGAACCCTCCTCACATTTAACAGGCACTTTTCTTTGAGCACCGTTCTGAGCACTGTATGGAAGCGCATCAAGGCCCCTGAGTGTAGGGCTCCATTATTGACCCCATTTATAGCTGTGGAAACCGAGGCCAAAGAAATTAAGCAGTTTGCTCAAGATCCCCCTTTCAGGATAATGCAAGCAGCATCCTGTCGCAGGCATTCCAAATCCAGAACACACTGGAGCAGAGGGCCAGGCGATAGCGGGAACCTTGGGCCTCATGAAGGAGTTCGACTTTTGTTCAAGTACAAAGGAAAGTGCAGGATGTCACGCAGTACTTTGGCGGTCAGTTCAGTGGTTACTGCGCACAAATGGTGTACTGGAACTGAGCCTCATCTCAAAGTCCCTTCCATAGTTTCCCCCGACCAGCCTGGGGTCCCCGCTCTAGACTTACACCTCTCTCAGCCACCGGCGACCCTGCTTTCCTGATCCCTTGTCCCCAAACCCCTTCTCTCGCCGGAAGCGGGCTTTTCGGCAAAAAACTGTGAGCGTGGAGTGGCTCGGGTCTCGACCCTCAGGGCCCCGACGCGCAGCGCACGGCCACCGCGTCCCAGGCGCCGGCGCTGGCAGGAGACCGCGCCACCTCTCTCGCCTAGCCGCCGCCTCCAGAAGCATCCAGCGTATCTCTCGCAGAGGGAACGTGGCATGGCTAGCCGATCATCAACGTGCCCCCATCCTCGACCCGCCCGGGGGACCATTGTGCGGTTAACTGGCATTTCCAGCGCCACAAGCCCCGGGTGCCCGCGTGCCCACGCCTGGAGCGCCCTGGCCCGTAGCGCGCACGCTGACCCCTGCCGGGACTGCGGCTCCGAGCGAGCCCTGGGCTCTGCGGCCGCCGCGCGGTGACACCAGAACGTTCCATCCGAACGGCGGCGACCCGAGCGCTCCAGCCTGGTGGGGGCGCGGCCAGATTGGCAGGTCCCCGGCTGCAGGGGTGGGAGCTGGGGAGGGCCGCGGTGCACAATTGCTGTTTTTACTCCTGCCACCATTAATTCAACTATTGACAGAGAAGGGAGGGTCCGCCACGGCTTTGTGTTACCTCACTCACTGTAATTTACTTGAAAAGAATTAAATCACGATTACCTGCCATTTGTTTTGCATAAAATGAGCTGTAAGGAGTCTGTAATGGCACAGTGCTTGAAAGGACAACAGCCCCATTGTTGCCGTATTAGAACAATATTTCTCAATTTGAAACTTAAAACATTCGAATTAGCAGCTTTGTTTGATGATGGTGGCCCGGGGGTAGGCAGGACCGACACCCCTGCTCCGACTCCAGACATTACAGTTAACGAGCATAATTTTCATTCATTTAAGTCTAGACCGATTTTTAAAAATCATTCCTCTTATTGTGCAAATGTACCCCCCAAATGTTGGAAAGGAAAATGCAATCTTTTATCTGTTCCCTAGTCCCCTTGATCAATTATCTAAATGCCATGAAAATTCCTTGGGCCAGAGTGAAAATCAGAGCAACCTGTAATTAACCCACTTGAGATTTGTTTAAATGTCCAAAGAAATCACACTGTTTCTCAAATAAAGTTACTTCTGTTCTCATTTTCTTCCCTTTCAGAGATGGTCGTCATGTAAATATGACCGATTAATCTTTAAAATCAAAATTTTAAAGTGTATAGGGAGCACTCAATTCTACAAACTTCCATCAGTGTGGACCGTGGACTAGGGTGTTGAGCAGGGCTGGCTTTTTTTAACAACTTCTGTGGAAGTAAACTGATGCTTTGAGTGAGCTGTAGTTTCCATTCACGTTAATTTTCTTTAGTAACAAAATGTAACTGTTCAATCAAGCCTGAGCTTTAAAAAAAACACAGATATTAATTGTAAGAACCCTTAAACAAATAGGAAAACCAACAAACAGCAAAACGCCATGGGTAGCAGCAGAGAATAACACCACAACTTTTTTTTTTAGGTGAAAATAAAGAGAAGTGCCTAAATGTAAGAGTGAAGGAATAAAGATAAAGAGGTTTGAAAAGGTAGAATTTTTAAAAATCTGATTGATGAAAAACAAGTTGATGTTCAAATTTAGTGCCAGGAATCAAGATGTGAAATAAGAAAATCATGTATTGCAGGAAAGAAAGTCTGGGAAGAGAGAAAAGTTCATTTACTATTGTTAATGCTGGTATTTACCAAATTTAAAATGTGCGATTTTGTGATTGAAATGTTATTCCTATTTTAAGAGGTTTATTTCTTAAAGAAATGTTAAAGTCTACTTGCTGATTTAAAATATATATATATATATACACACACACATATATATGGATGGTCTTTTCCTTTAGGGGAAAAAATACTTTGTTGTATGCACTGCTTTATTTTTTAATGCATGTGAAAATTAAAGTATTTAACTTTATTTTTAGTGACTTTAATTTTTTTTAGAGTAGTTTTTTCTTTACTCTTTTAGGAGAGAATGAACATTTGGTTTCAGCAGAAAACAAATTACATGCGGAACAAACCAAGGACTCAACTTCATTTTTCATGACTAGGTTTTTGAACAATAATCTGTAGAGGCAAGGGAGGAGGGAACTAACTCATCAGGCAAAGGAAACAAAGTCCCTGATCTCTATTCCTACTCTGATGTTACCTCTTGGAATATCAGCAACATTTTCAGTTCCAGTGGAAGCCACGAATTCCTTCAGAACAAATCAAATGTCTTTAAAGAATATTTCTGTTTGAAAAGGAATTAAGCTCTCCTGAAAGAATTTTAAAGGTTGTGATTTTCACAGTCTGATAAAGCAGCACCTTTAATGAAATTCTAATTAGCAATTTCATGCACTTTGCTATTAGTCATATCAGATTAGTGCACATTTTCACAGCCTTCCTTTAATTAAGTGCACTTATTCCAAGTTTCAAACACTTTCCTTATAAGATGAAAACTGTGCTGAAATGTTATTTAGTAAACAGAGGAAGTGTGAAAGTGTAGGTGTGCGTGTGTGTATAGAGGTGGACATTTTTAACTGTCTACAAATTTTTTTACATTTAGAGTTGGTGAACTCAGATTTCCACTCCTTCTTTCTTGTGTTCTCAAAGTTTTCTTACATGTCCAAGAGAGCCATTCAAATCCTTACCCCAAGCACCTAGCATGTGGATTTTTGTCCAGCACCTATTTTCTGTATGAGTTTTTGGTGGTGTTGCTTTGAACGTTTTTTCCATATGCATGTATTTGTGTGTGGAGAGAGGGACTATGTATATGAGAGAAGATTAGAGAGAGTGGGGGGATTGAAAGAGAAACTACACAATATCAAATATTTCACTTAAAAATTCCCCCTGAAAAGCAATGAGCAAGCGTTTACCCATATGATATCCCCACTCCACCACCTTGTGCAAGCACCTCCTTTCCTTAGAAATACAGCAGCAAGAGTTCACTCTACCTTCTAAATTCTATTCAGAAGCCCCAGCAAAGAGCAGCCAGCCAGCTTCATCAGCCGGATCCACGGGGCACAAGGACGACTTCCCGCAGTTAGAGTCCACTTTTCCGCTGCAAGAGCCAGGAAGTCACGCCCATCATTTTCAAGCAGGGAGAGCTCAGCCTGGGGTGCGCACCCTACAACTCCCTGAGCCTCCCAGGATCCTCCCTCCCTCCCAGGCTGCTGCAGGTTGCTCCAATTCAGCAATTGTACTGTCTGGGAATCAACTTGATCTTATCTGTAGCCTTTTGTCAAGAGGAAATTTTGTTGCCTGTTTTGCTCAGAGGTTGAAACTTGTAATATATTAACTAATTGCTTGCAACTCCAACACGTGTGCTTGTTGGTGTCATTCATTTATACTGTAACATTTTTGACATTTTTAGATGGTCTCTTGGGATGCCTGGGCCTCTTTAGCAGCTCCCTCCATGAAGAGTGTTTGCCTAATGATTACTGACTGACATCTCAATAACGTGCAATGCACGACTTGGGTGTAGCTATTGAGGAGTTCGATGTATGCGTGCGTGCGTGTGTGTGCGCGCGTTTTAATTCATGGTCCACTTTGTCAAGTCATGTGTGAGCCATAATTTAAGCTAATAATTACCAGACATGAATTCAATGAAACATTGGTGTCTACACTTACAAAAAAATAGTCCTGAATTTTAATGCATTCAGAAAGCGTTTGCCTAGGGCCAGGCTGGGTCCAACACGCATATGGAAGCACTTTAAAAGTGATAAATGATTTGGAATCTACCCTGTCTACTGGTGTGCTTCTCAGGAAAGAAAATTAGAGCTAACAGGTGTTAGATAGGGAATGCTGGGGCATTTTAATAGAATTGTCAAAATGTTGGTACCAGATGTTGACATTAAATGCACACAACTCGGAACGTAATGCCGGGCCGCCATTTAAATGATTATTTGTTTAAATTTCAAGTCGCCAGCAGGAAATCCTTACTTTGTTCAGCACCTTTCTCTACACACCACCCCCCTGCTCTTTCCCCTACCATTTGCATCAAAGTGCAGTGGCTGCTGGGCTCACATAGGCATGCTTTAAATAATCCATGCCTGTCAAATTTCATTTCTTCTTTTCAGATCATACTCATCGCATACCCATCCTAGCCAGCCTTGAAGTCGACCTCGACATATTCGCATTCGAGAAAAAAAATGATTTAAATACTGCCAGTTACAGGATAATTAATCTTTGAACTACTCGGTAACTTCAAATGTATATGCCAAGTAATCTGCATGAACTTGTAATTGCTATGTATTTATACGATATTTTCCATGTAATCACCGAGTCGTTACATGGTTATGTGAGCCTTGTAAATTATGGTGATAGCAGAGAACTCATCTTGACCACACCACGGCAAGAAGCCCATGCGGGAACCGCTGGTATCCACTGCAGTCAATTAATCGGAGGATCCGGAAAGAGTCTATCCTTTAAAGGATGCTAGAACTTTTGCCTGCAATGGAGACCCAAGTTTAAGAAATACCAGGGGATAGAGAGATTGGTGGCATGGACAGAGGGTGGCCCTTTTCATCTAGCTTGCACGCATAGACTGTGATTGGTTTGAGCCAATTATTGCTGCCCAAGTTGAAAAGCAATAGGAGAAAAAAAGAAATCTCTTGGCAAAAGCTACCATCAGGTCTACACGCAGCATTCTGCAGCTACTTGAGGAAGGTCCTAAAATAAATTCCAATGTGAGTTTCAAAAGCAAACCCTGAGGCGGATTTGGTTTGTCATCTTTTTGAACCCAATTAAAGCAGAAGCAAAACCTTCAGCTTTCCCAGACCAGAGTGTCTTGTCCCAATTCTCCAAAAGTGACCTCCTTCACAAAGGAAGCATGTGTGTGCATATGTGTACACACACGTGTGGGGGGGTTACAGGGGGGCTCATGTGGGTGCCGGAGCTATCCCAGTGTCCTCAACACCCACCCGGGACCACATGGTTCCTTTTGTTCTAAAGCAGCCATCCACATGTGAAGGACCCTTCTGGCTTCTTGTGAGCTTCTCTCCTTTGTTCCTGAAGGAAGCTGAGGTCTGTTTTTCCTTGCATGTGGCAGGAGGAGACTCGTAAGCCCTTCTGGGAGCTGCAAGTGGTGCGCCACTCAGAACAGGACAACGGGGACTGAGAGACCGAGTGTCCACTGGCCTCTGGATTGCCTCAGTGTCATGAGTTTGCCTCTTGTCTCAGCCTCTTAGAAATAGAGAAGAAGAACCCAGGTGACAATGACCCTAGAGGCTCTTCCAAGGCCCTGCTGCTCGTCTGACCCTGGTTTCTTCCTCGTGCTAGGTAGCTATGCGTGATAAGTGGCTACCCAATTGGAAAGCACACACCTAAACTGCTTTCAAGATTACTGGTCTAGTACTCTGTATTCTCTGGTCTCCCTCCTGATCTTCCCTGCCCAGAGACACCAACATGTGGGAGTCAAATTTTAAAAAGAGAAAAGGAAAAAAAAATGGGGGAGATTTTCCTGAGCTCAGTGAGGGCTGCCTGGCTTCCTCCTAAACACTCTGCTTTCTTACTGGGCCTTGTGGGTAGGGCCAGGGTCAGACTCAGTGCTGAGAGTTTCCCATCCGGACCCTGGGAGACATCTGAGGCTGTTCAAGATGCACGTGGCTAGGGACCAGTTCCGTTGACTGAATTGAATTGGTAATTGCCTCACAGACATGGAGCTTTGCTGGTAGAATACTGGGATGCCATTTTACCATCTAGGATATAAAATTCCAGACATGTTTTCTAGGAGGAAATTCTGATTACTCACTATCATTTATTACCTTTTATCACAGATGCTATTTGCTATTTTATTTATTTATTTATTTTGGTACTGGGAATTGAACCCAGGAACACTTAACCACTGAGCCACATCCCCAGTCCTTTTTATTTTTTATTTTGAGACAGGGTCTCACTAAATTTCTGAGGCTGGCTTTGAATTTGCAATCCTCTTGCCTCAGCCTCTTGAGCTGCTGGGATTACAGGCATGTGCCACCACACTATCATTTGCTACTTGATTGATATTAGATCTTACTCCTATCATACCTGTTTTTCCAGCACCAGTCAAATACCAGACTCATTTCCTCTTTTTTTTTTTTTTGGTACTGGGGATTGAACTCAGAGGTACTCGACCACTGAGCCACATCCCCAGCTCTGTTTTGTATTTTATGTAGAGACAGGATCTCACTGAGTTGCTTAGGGCCTCTTCATTGCTGAGGCTGTCTCTGAACTCATGATTCTCCTGTCTCAGCCTCCCGAAGTGCTGGGATTACAGGCGTGTGCCACAGTGCCCGGCTTCATTTCCTCTTTAATCCTCACAACCTTATGAGTTAGGAATTCTGATTCCCATTTTACAGATGGAAGAATTAAGGCTAAAATGGATACACTGACTCCCCAAAGCAACACGACTGGTCAGGGATGGACCAGGAGCTAAACCTCTTCCCACTTACCATTCCCCCTACCCAGGCCTGTCTGTGCTCCCACATGGCAGCTAGACTGATAAGTAGAATTGCAGAATCCTCATGGATGCTCCTTCTCAGGGTGCAGCTTTCTCATCTACCTCGCTCTTCTAAGAGCTGTTGATTCCTCGGCCCTCCCCATCAGCAGTAAAGTGCAAAATGGCTCCAATTTCCCCCTCCCCATGTCCACGCCCCTTTCCAACATAATTCTACAGCTCTTTCCCTTAAGAGGTGTAGTGTATTTTTGTAGAATGTACTTCTGAACCTAGGTTGGCCTTGTGACTTGCTTTAGCCAGTAAAATAGGGCAGAGGCAACACTGACCTCATTCTGAGCCTGCGCCTACAGAGTCATTTCCCTGCATGTCCCTCTCCACACTTTCTCTCTCTCCCTCCTTCTCTCCTTCCCTCCACTCACCTGCCATCACCATCAGAGCAGCACAGGCCAATCTGCTACATGATGCCAGATACGTGGTCCAGTTCTCTCCATTGTCCAGCTAAAACCAGCCAACCAGCAGAAGCAAAGCCACTACCCCTCCTGCAGCTGGCCATCAGTGGAGGGGAAGCCTATTCACTTAGGAAAGATGAACTGCTCAGCTGACCCCAACCCAATTTGCAAACCCATGGAATCAAAAATAAAGGTATTGAAGCCCCTGGAGGTGATTTGTTTCACAGCAAGCATCAGCTAAGACTCACTCCTGAGCCAGATGGGTTCTCTCATTATCTGAGATGTGCTCATATAGTGTCTTCTTTCTTTTGACTGACTCCCTAGAACTAGCTAAGGGCTTCTGGAAAAGCCTCCAGAATCCATCCACCTGGTCAGACTCAATGATGCTCCTCCTGTCGCCAGCCCCACAGCACCATGAAACCTCTGCTCACAGGACCACTGACAAATGAGAACTTTTATTTTTAGAAGAGTCTAAGTCTGAGACCACAGGACATGAGGTTAGTTCTCATTTTTGTTTCTGATTTTGGACCAAACCACAAAACCTCCCATGCCCTCTGAGAGTCTTGCTTTTCTTTCTTTTCACAGGCAGGCTGAGGAAAACGTCCATCTCTCCCAAATCCATCAGTGGACAGGGGGCTGAATGACACTCACCAACTCATTGCCAGTGTTCCCACTGAGTCCATAGACCCCTGGCCTCCCAAGCCCACAGTGGAACCCACAGTGGAAATTTATAAGGTCTCACGGCTGGAACAGTGCAGCCTGAGGGAAAGGGTGCATTCCATACAGCTGCAAGTGAGATGCTGGGAGCTGGGTCCTGGCCAAGCCAGGCTGTTCCGGCAACCTCCCCAGGGCCTCCATCAAGGACCCATCACTCACGACTTGGGCTTCATGGTTTCTCTGTGCAAAGATGAGTTTTGGGGATTTCTAAGCACTTAAAATTCTGCATTCCTTCAACAAGGAGGTCTAGTCACCTACTATGTGCAATGAGACTTGAAGGGATACAGTGGGTAAGGAAAAGAGGTAAGAGCTCACTGATGGAAAGGTATAAGAGATGAGGGTGTTCAGCACAGAACTGGAAAAAGAATTGCTGACCTTTATGGGCACCTTTCTAATTGCTCCAACATACATGAGTCCATCTCACCTTCACATCTCCAGGGGGCACTGTCACCTTCCCTTTGACAGAGGAGGCATCCAGAGGTTAAATGTTATGGGCCATCCCCAGCTGCATTCCTGAAAGTACATAGGGAGATTAAGTGAATGGAAATCCAGCCATGGGCTGATATGTTAGAAATGGAGCACCCTTCCATGTTTCCATATGCAAAATATGACATAAAACACCTGGCACACGTTTTATAAATACACGCCTGATTATTGAAACTTTAAAAATTATTAAGACATCAAAACTACTAAAATATTATTAATTAAATAGAAAGATAGACAAAGGCACTGCTAAAGTAGTTTTTTATACCAAATTCTGGTCCTTTGGGCGGACCTGAAGTGGTTTTTATACAATAAAAAGCCAGTTTTCATCCAAATCCATTTTGTCTCCAGAAGAATTTGCAGAGGACGAGGCATTGCTGGAGACAGTTCAGCTTTCATTATGCTCCTGAACTGAGAGACCAAGAGCCTGGTGAGCCATGTAGGGCAAGGGAGCTGGCGATCCTGAATTTGAACAAAAGCTTCACTCCTCGAGCTGGGTGTCCACGAGGGAGTCAGTTCACCTCTGAGTTAAGTTCCTCAGCTTAACGTGAAACAAATGATAACTTTGCATGGCTTTGGAGTTTTCATAATTCATTGGAACATGTTGTGAGTGAGCTCTGTGAACTCTTAAGCTCTAACTAATGTGCTAAGTCAGGCTTCTCAAAGTGTAGTCCACAGACCACAATGTAGATATCACCTTTAGGCTCAATGGAATGCAAATTATCAGGCCCTCAGACTGCTGAAGTGGGCCCCAGCAGTCCTTGTGCATGGTAAAGTTTGAGAACCACCACCCGAAGTGATGCTGATTCCCAAGAGAGTTCCAGGCCACAACTGTGGTCCCAGGAGAATTATGGAGAGCCCTCTCTTTCATTCTCAAAAGTGCTTCAGAATGGATAATAATTACGCAGCCCCTATAAATGGCTCCCCTGAGACTAGCAGCCCTCCTGAGAGATGGGGAATCTTGTCATCACCATGGAGACAGGGCCAGGAAAAGGGAAGGAATAAAGACAGGTAGTCAGGCTTTACCTAGGAGCTGCCTTTTGGGCAACTAGAAACAACTAGAACCAGAGATCATGAACACAAGACTTTGATGACCCAGAGAATCCCAGCTGGCTGTTGGAGCCATTTCTAGGTCAACAGTTTTGCCACCATTTCCTTGGTACCCTCACTCCCCTGGAGCCTGGTGTGTCCTCAGAATTCGGCACACAGCAGTCCATGAAGCTTTGACTCCTTTGCCAGAACTGACAAGAGTCCATCCCACTTTGTCTCAAAGATGAGCTGACTAAAGCCCAGGCGGTAACTCCCAATTAGGTAGAGAGCATTTGGGCTTAGGGCCCAGCACAGACAATTCTTGCTGGATGTCTACACCAGCAGGCCCCCAGGGGCGATTTCATGTGTGCATGGACCTACCACAAGAGGAGAGAAAGGAGAACATTGGAAGTCTCATCAACATGCTGGAAGGTCCTGGGAGAGGCCACCCTAACTTTAACCCATTCACATAGACTTTCTCACCCATCCTATAGGCCAACAAAAAAAGGGAGCAGAGAGAGCCACTGGCTTACCATGCTGGCTAAAGCGGAACCTACCTTGTGATCCCTGATACCGCGGGTCCTTGGATATTTGATTGGGAGCCTTTCAGACTTGGGGAATCTCCTGTGCTGCCAACCTGGAATTGTTTTGTTAGGGATTCATTCCTTTGGCTCTTGAGAGCATTTGGTCTTGAACTGTGGGAGAGAGCTGGCCTGGGTGTTCCCACAGTACATAATGTGCGACAGTATCAGGTTTCTCAATCATGTGGCTTGACCATAGTTCCGTGTTCTTGTAACAGTTCCGCATTCCTGTAAAACCGCAAGATTAGTAAAGTAGTAACACTTTGTAAGACTTCGGTGCATCCGGTTGTACCCTGTGGCACTTCCGGGTGAGAGGGCATCCTAAGATATATATACCCAAGTCAGCGAAATAAAGGGGACTTGAGACTTGTCTTGTCCTGTGTGTGTGTGTGTGTAATTCTTATCCGCAGCTCCCTCGCGGATCCTAGTTTCACTTTGTGCTGGTGCAGGCGCCAGCATTGAACCACGTCAGCAAATGCAATCCTAAGCTGGCAGGGACAGAGGACCAGGCTGAGCGCCCCCGGGAAGGATAGCTGGAGCAGGAAGCAAGGTCTCCCCTGGGGTGGGGAGCATTTCTGCATTTACTCCCCCTGTTAGCTACTCAACTTTTTACTTTAAATTGATTTACTATTTGAAAAAACAATAACTTTGATACATTCACTTAAAAAGAGTATATATCCCATTACATTTTTTTTGTTTAGTTTTGGTTTGGTTTTTTGTATCAGGGTTTGAACCCAGAGGTGCTCTTTCACTGAGCTACATCCCCATACCTTTCTATGTTTTATTTTGAGACAGGGTCTTATTGAGTTGCCCAGACTAACCTTGAACTTGGAATCCTCCTGTCTCAGCCTCCTGAGTTGCTGGGATTACAGGTGTGTACCACTGCACCAGTTTCACTCATAATAATTTATTAAAACTAATACTCAAGTTTCAAAATACAATAAGCTTGTTCAGGGGCTGGGACTGTAGCTCAGCGGTAGAGCGCTTGCCTTGCATGCGTGAGGCCCTGGGTTCAATCCTCAGCACCACATACAAAGCAATAAAATAAAGACATTGTGTCCATCTACAACTAAAAAAATGAAAAATAAAAAAACTGGGGGTAAAAAAAGCTTGTTCAGTATAATTCCAACCAATATGGGCACGAGTGCTTCATGGTAAACTCAAACACACAAAAGGAAGAGCAAGAGGAGAGATGAAAGGAAAGGAATCCTCCTTCCCACACTGAGCCTTCGGGAGGCACTTCAGAAGAATCCCGGGATGCAGAGAGCAGCTGGGACATGACCGTGGGTAAGCTGCTTCTGTTCCAAGTCTTAGTTTCTTTAGCTCTAAAATGGGACTAAGTATGATCCTTCTTTCCTCTCAAGACACTTGTGAGGATGATTAACCGGGATTATGGCTGTTCATGAGCTTTATAACCAACGACATAGGACACAAAACTGAATGTTCTAGTTATTGTTCTCAGTTTCCTCCAGTGCAAAGCTGCCAACCCTGAGCACGTGGGGGTTGCTATACAATGGAGGTCACCCTCTAATGCACATCATGTGACATGAAAACATAAAACAGAGCCTGAAAAAAATGCCAATGAAAGTAGACCAACAGGACCAAGGAGAGCAAAGCAGACATGTTCAAGTCATAAGGGACCACATAATTACTTTAGCTTAGCTTCAGATTTAACACTGAGCTTCCTGGTGGCAAAAGTAAAAAGGGGAAAACAGCTCTGAAGGAGGAAAGGAAAGAAATATATCAGCTTCTCAGGGGACACAGAGGTCTTGCTGGTTTTGAGTTAGAAAATTAATTCCTCATACAGAGTTTAAAATGAGGATAACTGGGATGAAAAAATAATAATAATCTTACCCCAGAACTATGCAGCCTACCTCAGCAGCCTGTGTAGACCCCAGGACTATTTCTGAATCTGATAGTAAGTGTTTGCTACTTTTGAATTCACTCTTTCTGTTCCTCTGTGTGACTATCTCAGTCATATGCAATGAGAAGAACGCAGAACCCGGAGGCAGAGCGCCCTTGTTCCAGCCCTGGGTTGTGGGACTCACATAAAGCAGTTAATTATAGCCAAAAGTTCTCCATCTGGTGGTGCAGCCACTGAAAATCATTTTAGAGGAGGAGCAATGGCATCGGAACCACTCAGGAAGTGCTACTGAGCCGAAAAAAGGCAACCTGCCGCAGTGTAGAGATGCCATCTCCCCTATCGGGTAAGTCCACAGAGGCATGAGGGGCTGAAGGCAGAGCTGTTAGAAACACAGGGCCAGTGCTGGAGCAGGCTGGTCCCTTTTGATTCAGATTCACTGTCTGTGTGATGCGGGGCAAATCAAAGCTCTCTGGGTCTCTGTTTTCTGTAAAATGTACGTAATAATAGCATCTACCTAATACAGTTGTTTTGAGAAGCCAATGACTTAGTGTATAAATGATTTAGAGTATTTACAAAAGTCCTTGGCACACTAATCATTGAGAGAGAGTGCGTGTGTGTGTGCACGTGTGTGTGCACGCGCACACACATGAGTGTGTGCATGTGGGGTTACTGAGAAAAGCCCATAGGAAAAGCCCCAAAGATTGACTGTCATCTGGTAATAATTCGAGTTCTTCTTTCAGATTTTCTTTACTTTTTAAGTGCTTTTTCTATATTTAACATTTCTACTCAGGGGCCCAATCAAACAAACAACAACAAAAAAACACCTTAGTGGTTGGTTGCCTTTTACCATTTGCAAAATCAAGACCACTAGCTGGTTCTGCAGAGCTCTCAAGGTCACTGTGAGGATCCAGGGCAATTCTGAATCAGACTTCTAAACTGTAAAGTGCTGTGCACTGTTGGAGAATCAACCATATGAGCGCCTCAAACCCTCAGCTCCTGGGGCATAGTCCCCATGGTGAGTCCTGCAGCTGTAACCCCTTGCACTCTGGCCCAGAATGTGGCTGGCAGCTGCCTTCGTCACCTAGCTGAGCCTTTCTGATCCCTTCTTTCAAGAAAGGCAGAGGAAATATTCTCACCTCAGTCATCAACATTCACCAGCCCTTCAGGTTTCAGAGCCCAGCAGCCCTGCATCCCTCTGCCCTAGAGAGCAGGTCCTCCCCGCACCGCGGCACCCTCACACATCCACGCCTCCTCCAGTCCCTCCTCCGAATGTCTTCCAGTCCACAAACGTGCTCGTCCATGGGCATTTGCCCACCACGTGGGGCACACTTACAGCCAGCCCAGCTTACTAACCCACAGCCGCATCCAGAAATGAAATAATAGCAGCCCAGAGACCCTTCTGGGCTTTTCTACATTTTCTTCCTGACTTTCTTTTTCCCCTTAAAACAAATTTGGTGTTTTAAGCAAGATACCAGCATATATTTATGGGAGTTTAATAACTTCTTCCATTAATAACATAGACAAACTAATTTACCCGAACGTGTCTGTTTTAAACTCTGGGAACAAAGGGTGGGAGGTGGAAATCAATCTTTCCTTTGTACTTGAGCCACTGACCCGTTAAAGCTTTGAAGATCATTTCTTTAAGAAATTGTGAGGAGTTATTTAACTACAAACAGCAGCTACCTTCCCATTCCAGCCGCGTAATCAAGCATAATAAATTAGAGTTTAAAAAAGTTGACTCTTTTTTTCTTTCTTTCTTTTCTTTTTCCTTTTCTTTCTTTCTTTCTTTTTCTTTTTTTTCTTTTTTTTTTTTTTTTTTTTTTTTTTTTTTTTTTTTTTTTTTTTTTTTTTTTTTTTTTTTTTTTTTTTTTTTTTTTGTGTGTGTGTGTGTGTGTGTATTGAAAATTCTTAATAGCACTTTGACAAAGGGGCCTCACGGAGGACACCACCAGCAGACACCCCAGCACAGGAGCTGGGGAAGCCAGGCAGAGGCTGAGAGGAGGCACCCTGGTTGGAGGTTGCAGGGAGAAGCCCAAGGACCCTCGAAGCAGGACTTGATAAACCTCCTGTCACCAACAGAAGCGAGCGTTGCTGTGGGACACAGCCACCCGAAGCTGGGCGACAGTTTGCAGCCTGGGCCCTGAACACCCACACCCCGTGAGGGCCCTCTGTTGAGAAAGCACAGCGCAGCCTGGCCCTGGGGAGCAGCAAAGGACCTCCCTCTCCAACCTGGCCACATTCCTCCATGCAAACCATTCTGATCCACTTTGATAAAAATCAGTCTCCGTGGGTCTTGAAAGAGTCAAAGGCCCTTCTTAATCAAATGATCAACTGTTCATTTTGAAAGCTTGACTGGTTCAATTAAGACCACAGGCAGGAGATGGGCCGGTCATATTACCCTCTTTTCCAGCCGGCCTGCCCAGTCACCGTCCTGAAACCTACCTTTGACCGGCCTGCTCCCGGGCCTGCCTGGAACGCCCCACCACGACTACCAGCCACAAAATGTGACCCAGTCTCCAAGGACCCATTCTGGTCCCACCTCCTCCTCCCAGAAGCCCTCCTGGCCCTTCCAGCCAGTGACCTCTCCTCCCTGGGAATCCTACAGCCTTATTGTGTGCCCCCTCGCGTAGCACTTTACCAGGCCCCCCGCAGCTCCTCTTCCCCTTCCTAGGAGCAATTGATCTCAGACCCCTTGAGGAGTCCAGCCAGAGCTCATGGCCTCCCAGACCTGCTGTGAACGACTGACCCAGGTGGCCCTCACATATCTCTGCATGCTGCCACCAGACCACCCTCCCCGACAAAGAGCTGCTCCCAAAAGTTTGCGAGTCAGCTGTTGGGATTTGGAATATACTGTTACTTTTTCCAGAATAACAACGTTCTGCAAGGTTGCAATAAGGCCCTGGTGGTGGCTGGGTCTCAGGCCAGCATGGTGCATCCTGTTTTACCTCTACTGCAGCTGCAGCAGAATTCGAGGGGGAGCTCCTATTATGCCTGCCATGGCCGTGGGTACCCCATATGGCTATGGAGTGAACAGTCTCCATCCACTGGGGGCCGAGGAATGTTTGCACTACAGGAACGGCTTCAGTGGGTGGGAAGTACATTGGTCTCCTGTCCCCACCCCAGCAGCATAAAGGGGAGACATCTATGTCCCCTCTCCTTTTGCACCTCCCCTTGATGGCACCTACAATAAAAATAAAGGGGGGAGCCCAGAATTGCTTGGGTCCATCAGGCTTGGCCAAGGTGGACTCCTCCTAGTGAGAGCCAGGCGTCAGATAGATAGGGGAGCTGGGGTGTGGGGGGTCTCCTATGTAGGGCTCGAGGGGCAGTGCCACAGCACCAATCTGCGGAGAGCTCCCCTTCCAAGCATGCCCACACCCAGCCTTCTGGATACATTGTCTCTCAGAGGCACTGTGTTAATCTGTAGATAAAGTGGAGACGCCCTGTCCACTGATCTTACATTAACCTAGGCCCTAATCTTTCCCTGTCTGTTGTTGGCACTAAGCTACATGGGGCAGCACTTGCCCCCAATTCCCAGGCTCTGAGTTCAAGGTAATGCCAGAACCTCCTTGGCTCTGATCTGGCCACTCTGTCCACACAGGGCGACTGGCCAAGTCTTAGTCCTTGAAACAATAACACCTAGGGCTTTCCATCTCCCCACCAGCTACCCTCTGCCTCAGAGCTCCCTCGTCCAGACCCCGTGCACCCACAGACACATCACAGATGCACCTCCTCTGATCAAGCGACCCATCAGTTATGTTCATATCTAGTGCTTTTTCTAGAAATATCTCCTCCTCAAATTTCAGACCCACCCTGGATTCAGTCCCTGTAGCCCTAGAACAACTTTTAAATGGTTGACCCTGGGTTGGGGGCGTGGCGGGGTGGAGTCAAAAGAGGCCTGTGTGTCTGTCAGGATGTTGTCATGGCAGAGCCTGAACAGGGACGCCTCTGAGCTGCCTTACCTCGTCGCTAGCACCACTTTGCAGACGCTGTGTTAGAACCCATTTAAAGCATTCAAGCATATAATCAAATTTCAGTAATGAGTTATTAATTAAGCAGGGGCAACCAATGCTCTGCTAACTGCCTCATAAACAATCGACAGGAGATTTGTGAATTTTGACTTCCTGACACTATTAAACAAATCAATATTAGGTTTCAGACACAGCAATTCAGACAGTTTTCTCTGTTATTTGGCAACCATCTGCCTGGAATACTAATGAAAGAATTAAGAGCTGGAGATTTTGCATGTATTCCATCAAAAAGATCCTTATCTGTGGGGAATTGGGGCCTGATTTGCATGGAAGAAGACGTTGCTTTTGTAGGTACAATTTTTCTCAATATGTCACTGATTAGTATTTATAAAAGCACTGGGCAGTGGAACGGCCACCAAGCTTCATAACAAGCAGGCAGAGCCCTAGTGGAGATAGCTCAGAACAAAGCAAGTCACTTATTTATATATTTTGCAGACTGGTTAATTTATAGCTAAACTAACCCGTGGAAAACTTGAGTTTAAGAATAGTCAAGCTTCTTACTCAGCTTTTATTAAAAAAAAAAAAAAAAAAAAAAAAAGCTCATTAGTGCCAGCGTAGAAAGAACTAACTAAATGAGGAAGATAGAGTTTTGCAATATCTGAGCAACTTCTAAATGGCAAAATGAGGTCACCCAAGTCATTTAGTCTTGACCTTCTATCCTTCTTTCACTATTTACCTTCAGAGTTCACTGAACTCCATAGTAATGGTAGAAATACCTTGCCAGGACAACGACAGAGATTTACCTCTGTTTATCTAAGGAAGAAATACGCACAGGCTGAGGCCATGCTAGACGTCTCTCACAGGTTCCTCCCCACACCCAGGCCCAAAGTGGGAGATTTATGCAGGGGTCACACAGCGTGTGTCATCCATTTGTTCTGTGGCCTCCTGGTTTCTCCAGAAAGGGGCCAATTAGGACTTGACCTAAAGATTTAGGGACTGGGACTAACAAAGTGACAGGGACCATTTTCCAGATCCCCAGAAGCAGGTCTCCTTATCATGCACTTATCTAAATTCCTTGAAGCCAACCCCTCCCACCAGTTACATATATACACTTTTTATATTGTGGATGTATATATGTTATGTACACATACACATTATGTTTATATATATAAGCAAAACTATCTTCCTCATTAAGTTATGTGTATACATAAATACATATAATACACACATACAAATTATATATATTAGCTGGGCACAGTAACACATGCCTGTAATCCCAGCACTTTGGGAGGCTGAGGCAGGAGAATTTCAAATTCAAAGCCAGCCTCAGCAATGGCGAGGCACTAAGCAACTCAGTGAGACCCTGTCTCTACATAAAACACAAAATAGGGCTTGGGATGCGGCTCAGAGGTTGAGCGCCCCTGAGTTCAATCCTTGGTACCAAAATAAAAAATTGTATGTTATATGCTTTCATATATGGATATATATCATACAAATACACTGTATGTCTCCAAAATATAGTCTGTTGGGACATTTGGGATTGAGCCTTTTTTTGGATGTATTTTGATCTTATTCCTGATTGAAAAAAATTCAGAGGTATTAAAAAAAAAAAAACTTAAAATCTAAAAAATGAGAGTGCTGATGTAATGCAAAAGCTGAAAGATGGCCCTGAATTATTATTATCTCTTATCTCCATGTACTTCAACCCCTGAGGAGCTTCAGAGGAATCCAGGGATCTCCTGATATTGTCTGCAAAGCTTTACATATTTGCATTTTTTGAAGGAATGATCTTCAGCTTCAAGCAACTTTCTTAAGGGTTCAGTAACTCAAAATAAATCAAGAACAACTTCTCTGCCCCTTTTACAGAAGGGAAAAGAGATGTCAAGGTATATGTTGGGATTCTCAAGGAGAAAGGTGGAGGGTAGATAAGATGCTTTCTCCATGCTTGCAGCATCACTCTGTGGCAGGCTGGAGTTTCTGTCTATGTATCAATTAGGATGAGGCTCAACTGTTAGCAACAAGATACTAGAAATAACAGTCATTGGAATGGGAAAATTACATTTCTTCTCCACATAAATGTAGTCCACACGTCATTCCCCGAGAACTGATAGAGCAGTACCAAGGCCGTCAGACACCCAAGTTCATGAGCTTTGTCATGATCATCCCCAGCACTATGTTCTGCCACATGGCTCCAGGTGCCTGCTACAGCTCTTGCCATCACATCTTCTGTTCCAGTTGGTAAAAAAGAGAAGGTGGGAGTCATGCCCCTCCTTCTAAGGATATGTCACAGAAGACCGTTTTACATCTTAGGGACCAGAAAGAACTTACTCACGTGGTCACGCCTAGCTGCAAGGGAGGCTGGGAAATACAGTCCTTCTGGTAGGTACAGGAAGTTGCACACTGGAGGGAAACTAGTGGCTTCTGCCTCACAGTAATTTAAAGAAAGTATCCAATGGCCTCCTCAGCACCTCTCAAGGACAAAGGCAGAGCATACCTGGACTGAGTCCATCTCAGTCTAGTCCACTGTGTGGAACCTGAGCAGTGGTGGCATCTTGCCTGAGGGCAGTGGCAGGTCAGAACATAAGACAGGCTGAAAACTGGTCCCCAAAGCCAACAATCATGGAAGTGGGTGGCCATCTGGCATGGAGACAGAGCTGAGCAGAGTCCAGAACTATGGCAGGTAGAGTGAGCAAAGCAGCAGGTGGGGTGGAGGGATTCGGACACACCAGCCCACACCCTGAACCTGAGTAGAGGCATAGCTGGGGCCTCCATGGAGCAGGCACTGGTTTTGTTCTCATTTCTCAGCCTGGCTCTGTTGTCCTCAGATGCTAATGTCTCCAGGCTCATTTAGGGTGACTGATTAGCAAACGGACATTCCCAGAGCCACCCTTAGGTGACTGACTAGTAAATAGACATTTCTCAGGCCACCCTTGCCTTGAAGCTCATGGGGAAGTATGCCCTTCCTCACACAAATGACAAAGATTCCAGGCAAGAGTCAAACTCAGAAAGCTAAGAAGGAGCTTCACTTCACAAAATACTTACAATTGGTCCTCAGAGTCTCCCTGACATATGTCAAGTGTGACGTGATGTTCCAAAATTTAATTCACATACAATAGTTCAGAATCATAGCAATGGGTTCTGTTTAGTAAAATAGTAAGGGGGGACAAGAAGAGGGACCTGTCACAAATTGAACATTTATTTGGTGGTAGCCCATAGCCACACACCTTCTCTCTTAATTCTCACCATATAGTAAAGAAAGCCATACAGATGTTCTGACCTTGACTTGTCCAGGGTCACCTAGAGTGTGGCAGACCAGAGGCCTGGAGCTCCAAGACTACATAACCCATTGTCTTTCCAGCCTGCTGTGAGGTATTCAACATCATCTCTTCATCATGTAGAACTCCCGTTACTCTTCTCCAATACTATATTTTTGTTTTCCACCTAACCGGTAATTAGAAGAGCTCCAACTCTTAACCATAGATAGGGTTTTCTGTTTGGAGACATGGAAAACTTTCCTTACCGTTTCACAGAGTTGTTAACTTGGCTTTTAAAATTTAACATGGCCCTGTTAACTTTATAGCTCCTGGTGCCTCAGTACTGTCAGTCCAAAATTACCTTAGAGAGTTAAAAAGAATTTGTTAAATGAACAGTCAGTAGAAAATTCAGAAATATTCTCTATTCCCCATCAATCTTCTGTCCCTGCCTTGATAATACAACATGGAAACATACTATGGATTTAAAAATATGCTAGTTCAGAGCACTGCTCATATCCCAAGAGACACTTGAACACTCAGGGTTGATATTTTCAGTTCCGTCTTCCTGGACATCACTATGCCACTCTTTGAATATTATCTTTGAACAACAGAATCTAGATAGTTAAAATAGAAAGTGAGTTATTCAAGATGATTACATAGCCAAAGAATTATATTTTAATATTACAAGAAATACTATAACCAAGGGACCACTGCTAGGAGAAATGCCAACCACACCATGGGCTTTTTATTGTGAAATCCTGTCTCTGTGGCCCACTCATTGGAATCTATGATACTGCGCAATGGACTCCACAGACTCCACCATAGCCAGCTACCAGAACAAATACCTAGACCTTCTAGTCCACACATCTGCCCTTCCTGTGCATGGCTATCAACATCTACCTTTCCCTTCATGTCCAAGATCTGCACAGTATATCACTTGCCAGACTTCAAGTCACGTGCAGGTTTCTAGCTGAAAGAGAATCTGGAGAACATAGCTTTGTTTTATTTTTAACTCCATAACACCTGACATACAAAACGATAGCAAGAAGGGGATTATAACCTATCAATTTACCATAGTCCCACTGGTCATGATTTTCTTGCTCTAAAACTTAACCCCTACACTGTAAGCCCTACAATACACCTATACAGGTCAGGTGGTGAGCTGAATACTTTCATGGCCATAATTTACCTTAATTTCCACAAAAGTCCCCTCAGCTAAGTATTTATAACTCTATCTGCAGATGAGAAAATTGAGCAACTTTCACAATCTCCTACAGATATTTCTTTATTCTTTCCTAGTTTCTCCAATGATCTATCACTGTGAGAAGACCACAGGAGCTCTGCTGCTTACATGCTGGGTGACTTTTGGAGTTTTTGACTTCCCTAAGCCTCAGCTTATTCATTTGAAAGATAGAAATAATAGCTTCTTCATTGGTGAAGTAGCAAACATAGAAAGAGGTAACATATGTATATCTTCTCCCTATTTAGTATCTAGAAAATCAATGTTAAGCCAAAACAGGAAATTGCACTGTCTTCCCATACCGTTCCTCTGCAGTCACTCTCCTCTTGCTAAGTGGGACACAATTTACTCAATAATCTGCCTAATGCAGGAAGGTTTCATGGCCAATTGTTCCATGTGAAAATAGGATTATGTGCCCAGAGAAAAAGAGCTGCTTATAGTAGCAGTAGCTTGCTTTAAAAACAGGAGGCCTGTTAGCACTCGGGCTTGATTAAACCGCTTTCTTGATGAATCTAGAGTGACAGCCACCTACACCATCAAGCACTCCTTCCCAGCCTTCCTGGGCTTTCTCTGATGTGGATTCTGGCCAGGGAAGGTTGGAGGACAGCTTTCTTCTTGGGTTCATCTCTGGACTTTTGTTTGTGTGCTAAATTCAGGAATTGGGAAAATGAAAATTAAAAGAAAAAGAACCCACATAGATTCAATTGATGTAGATCTTTAAACAGTTGAAGGGAAGGGGCAGGCAACTCAAAAACCCAGCTACCAGTCAAGATGTGCCAGGAGTTTGGAGTGTGGGAAAACCCAAAGCAATAGTGGTTTGGGGAAGGAGAGAAAAGGGCATTTTAAGAACCATTGTCGAAATGACAATGACATGTGTCAAGTTAGGAATTCCTTTTTAATTGGTTTTTATTAAAGGGCTGTGATTCTTTGACAATGACCTTACATAGACTGGGCCATAAGGGCTTGATTTATATCTGGGTTACATTATGTTTTAAAACTTGGCCAATGAAGCAGTGCTAGGTGCTTTAGTTAAAGATTCACTACTAATCAGTTTTATGGACAAGTATTAATTGTACATATTTATGGGGTACAATGTGAAATTTTGATACATGTATCCACTGTGATAATCAAACCAAGGTCATTGGCATATCCTTTATCTCAGATATTTATCATTTCTTTGTGACAAAAACCATTAAAAATCCTCTCTTCTAGCTATTTTGAAATATTTAATACAATATGGTTATACATAGTCACCTTGTTATCCAATAAAATACCAGAATTTATTCTTCCTGTGTAAAATGTTCTAATTGTGTAACACACTACTAATTCTCATTACAAAATATTCAGAGCTAGAGATTAATTTGCTATCATTTCATTAAGAATAAATAAAATCACAAACTTATTGTCCCAGATGTGGTTGTAATGTTTTCCAGGCAGGTGGGTACTGTTATTCACAACCTGAGGCACAGAGAGGTTAAGAACTTACCTAATGTTCCATAGCTAGCAGGTTGAGACGTGCAGATTTGAGCTCACATGCTCATCTCTATCCATGAAAACTCCAGAGGGAGATGCTGTTATCACTTTTCTGGGATGCTTCCAAGATGTATTTCTGCATGTTTACATACGTAGGCAAGCCTATAAAAATATTTTAAAAAGTATGTGTCATCCATTAACAGAGAGTCAGATTGTGGTCTTTGCCATCCATGTCCCCTGGAAATTTGTTAAAATTCAAATTCCCACACCCCTCCCCACAACCTACCAAGTCACAAACTCAGTGGGGGTCAGGCAGAAATCTGTGCTTCCTCAAGTTCCCCCAGTAGCTCTAATGCACATCAAAGGTTGAGAACCACTGCGTTAGAAGTGTGTGTGAGTCCTGCCTTCCAAGGAGTGGACGGACATGCACGCTAGGTGAAGTGTCCTAGCATCTGACGACTGGAAGTTCCGCGTGAGAGAAAAGTGGGCGAGAACAGAGGAACCAGGGAAAGACCAAGAATCCACGGTGCCACCATGGAAGTCTGACCAAAGTACCCTCTCTGGCCACTGGGGAGTCACAGTGGTCACAGTGCTCAAGTAGAGGAACCCCACGTCCCCAGGGTTGCTTCAGTGTCCTCCCCAGACCCAGTCCTTGCCACCAAGTGGCACCTGGGAGGCATGGACTTGACCAACCACAGCCAGGGATTTCAGAGCACAACTAGGATGGCCAAACACCGCACTACCCGAGGCAGGTGAGGCTCATTGGCGAGGCCGCCACCTGAGAGCTTATGGTGTACTCAACAACTGTCTTGGAGATCTCCTGTTGGTACATATTGATCTGCTAATTCATTTTAATGGCTGCACATTATCCCAGGGTGTGAACACTCCATTATTTGTGTAAACATCCCTCCATTGACAGACATCTCACTTATTTCTCATGTTTGTGATATTTTGTCCAGTGATTCAGTATATGCCTCATCTTATACACTGGGACTATCAACGAGAGACTCCTACCCCCTTGTGTGTGTTTACTGTTTTAATAATCACTGCCATATGCCCCTCCAAGCTGGCTGCATTCACTGATACTTCTGTGAACAGCAAATAGACAAAAGTAAACATTTCCCCACACCTTGGCCTTTATTAGACAGTAACAGACTTAAATTTTGTCTGACAAATGAAATGACATGTTCTTGGTGTTTAAGTTGCAGTCCCCTGATTATTAGCGAGATTGATTTCCTTTCAAGCATTATGGGCCATTTGTATTTCCCGTGAATTACCTCGTATATATTTATTATCGATTTACATAGAGGTTGTGATGAATAACACACAGCCCATTTCCATGCATTATTACATTGGCAGTACCTTTTTATCATTGTTTTTTTCAGTTAAGATATTAAACAGATATTAAAAATATTTTGAATATTTTCATGGGCAGTAGGTCCTCGGACATAGAGTGAAGAAGAATCACAGGATCCCATGAGCTCCAGACCCAGCAGAGCCCAGGACCTGATGCAGAACCCAGAGAGGTGGGCCACAGCTTCCAAAGCTGATTTTCAGAGACCCCAAAATGTCTACCATTGACAGGATGGGCCCTAGGGTCCTGGCCAGCCCAAGACAGGGTGGTTAGGTCACAACGAAGCTGTCCTTGTTCCTATCCTCTTTTCAGGATGCACTTTTTGCAGCCCCCTGCAGGGACACCTGAAGCAAAGGGGCAAGCCTGGGGTTCATGCTCAACCTCGCCTCTCTAGAAGCCTGTCACTCCTGGGCAACCTGGCCAGGCTGATCCTGGCACTGGCCTCTTTGTCCCTTGCTGCTTGCCTTCATCTCGTGATGCCAATTACCTTTAATGAAGGTGACATGGGAAAATTCAGGGGTGTAGACCCACAAATCCATCTTCAGTGGGGAAATGAGCCGCCTTCGAGCCGTGGCGGTTTCCAGGTGGAGAGAAAAGCAGTGTTTCTGTCTCCTCCGGGGAAAAGGAGATTTATGAAACCCAAAGAAAATAATGGTTGAAGTAGAAGCTTTGACTGTGCCAAGTTTGTGACATGAAGGAAGCAGCTTCCAGAAAGGAAGTGCTGATCGAGACCGACAGCTCCAAGGCCACTCCCGGGGGACAGGAAGGCATTTCTGTTGGACAGGTACGTGGGCTCCACCCACCCACCACATGAGCCCCAGCGGGTCTGGGGCACACACCTGACTGCCAGTGATGGATTTCCACCACTTTGAGTTAATTATCCTAATTCCTCACATCTGCAGAGTCCTTGGAGTTTACAGCACACCCATTATCATCTTGGTCTCCATTTTGAACAAAACTCAGAAAGAGGAGGTAGTTTGTCCAGTGGCGGGATGTAGCCCAGGTAGCACATGAGCGCCACATGTCCCGCTGGCTTGCTCCATCCCCCTCTGAACACCTTGTCCTGAAGATACAAACAGAAACTACCAACCAGCGTAAGAACCAAGTCACAGGTTGTCACCTGGTGTTTGTCACAATGGCTGCCTTCCATTGCACCATCTCCATACCCAGCCTCGTCCAAGGGACCCCTCTGGAGGGACCACACTTCCCTGAGATTCTTCCCTGAGCTACATCTAAACAGACCACAGTGCAAGCAGCTTTTACCTCCACTGCGAGTCCCAGCCAAGCATTTGTGCCTGGGACCTTTTATTTTTTCCATACCACTCCTTCCCACTGTAGGACCAAAAGGATGTCCACTCTGATCACATTATAACATTTATCCTAAAAGAATCCCTTTGAAATTATTAACCGAGCTCTGTTTCTCCAGGGCACACACAGCCTGGGGCTCTTGCTCTGCACGTGACACCGTCTGGCTTACTGCTCGTCCAGCCACCTGGTGTGACCGTGGTGGAGAGACAGCTAGTTATCCACAAAGAGCACACCCTCCTCCCACAAAAACAGTGTGGCTTCTGAGCACATCATTGTCCAGCTGGACTGCACTTCCCAGGTTCCTTTGCAGCTAGATTAGTCTTTATGAGTAATCATTGGGCAAGGGCACGTCTTTACTATAGCCTCTCTGAGTTGCATGAACAGAACGTCCCCTTCAACCAGGATGTTCTCCCAGGACTGAGCCATGGGAGGGAAAGAGACCTATCTTTTGGGGACCATTGTATTTTAGAGTTCTTGGTTTGCTTACTTCAGCTTCGTCCTTAGAGAATGCAGTATTATAATGGCCATTTTACAGATGATGGCACAGAGGCTCATGAAAACCAAGGGACCTACTCAAGTTCATGCAAAATACAGAGCAAGGAATCCAGCCCATGGCTGTGGGCTTCCAAAGCCTCAGCAAGAACTCCAGGGCTCTACCTGGACTGGAGGGTCATAAGTCCTCCTTCACTTCCAGAGAATGCCCTGCCCAGGAGGTAAGTTGCCCTGAGATGTACACAAGTCACTCTCAAAGCTTCTTCCTGTTCTCTGTGAAGCTGTGGAGGGGTAGCTGGCTCTGGTACACATCCCAGGGCCCATCCAAACACATCTCAGAAGATAGCCAGAAATGGGCCAAAAAGAGACCATCTTAGTATTCTAAAGGCTTTTCCATGCAGAGCAGGAGTTTGAGGATGAGGAAAATGTCTTTTTTCCTTAATGTGCTCTAAACTGTTTACCTCTGAGAGTTCATACCTTCCATTAGAAGAAGTACATATACAAGTTTGTATGTATTTTATGTGTTTGTTCAAGTCTTTGTGTGCATGTGTGGTTATATGTGTGTACATGTTTGCGTGGATTGTAAGTGCATAGATGTATGTGGTGTGTGTATTGTGCATTTGTTGTTTTGGTGTGTGTGTGACTGCGTGTGTGTGCTCATCTGGAGTTGCTGATCCCCTGCTGCCTGCTGCACAACTGGGAGGGTCATGCCTTTACCTATTGTTCTGGCATCAGACCCGAGTCAAGCAAGCCCATCACAACCCTCTCCCGCCTTCCCCAGCCACCTACTCACGCCCACCCACTCCCACACTCACCTTCTCCTGTTCATCTTAACCAAATCACTGGCCCCTGCTGATCTTCTAAAGTTCGATCGGCTGTTAATCAGAGGTGGATGACCTCAGAGCAAGGCCAGTCCCTCTGAGCAGAGCATGGAGATTTTCAGGGTAGGCAAGAGATTTTACTCCAGAAGGTGCAAATGAGGGAGGCTCTTGGGGCAGGCAGGGCCTGAGGACAGGTCACCACAGCGAGGAACTCAACTCCTGTGGATGGTTTAGCTGGTCCTGGCCCTTTCTTTTGGAGTTCCTGGGCATGCCATGAATGGGACAGCCCGTCGCCTACACTATCCTGCATCGCGATTCCACCTTAATTCACAGCATCTCCCCAACAAGTCTGATCAGCTGTGTAGTGACTAGTGACCAAGCGACTAGAACAGAGAACCAGAGCCTTGTGTTTTTGCCTCACCCTCACCCTCACACCCTTGAGGATCTCAGGGCCC
Organism: Geosciurus inauris; assembly: GCA_004024805.1. Taxonomy (NCBI): domain Eukaryota; kingdom Metazoa; phylum Chordata; class Mammalia; order Rodentia; family Sciuridae; genus Geosciurus; species Geosciurus inauris. The sequence continues at coordinate 184,136 of PVHX01000668.1, forward strand.
CTCGGCCTGCCAGGAGTTCATATCCAAGAGTCCCAGGCAGTGACCACCAGGTTCATGGGGGCCCCCGAGGACAGCAAACAAGTGCCAGTGATGCTGCTGGAGAGGCAGACACGAGACAAACCTTGAGGTCCTATTGCATCCTAGGAACTCAAAGCAGAAAGCTGAGGCCTGGGCTGCACCTACTATGTGCAGGGCCCAGGCTTGATGAGAGCTGCAACCCCCAAACATACCACATCCTCCCCTCAGTGAGCCACAGACCAGGGCGGCAGTCAGAGGCAATCACCCCAAGGCAAAGAAGCAAGCACTGAGCCAGCGCTGGGCTGTGAGCCCAACCACGGCCAGCATTGGCAGAGAGCTCATGGGGACTGCTTAATGGACAGTCACTCCCCATCTACCAGCTCATTTAACCCTGACAGCAGTCCAGCCAGGTAAGTGTTAGTATCTTACTTTACAAATGGGGTAGCCGTGACACAGAGAACATACACAACTTGCCCGAGGTCACACAGCTGGTCAGAGGCAGGCTGGGTGGCTCTACTGTTAATGTCTCACTGCAGCACTTTGAGACTTGACAGGGACACAAAGAAGCAGGAGCTGGCCTCTGACAGGCTTCAGAGGCTGGGGTCCTAAGCCTGGGAGGCTGGAGAAAGTTGGCCAATGAAGGGAACAGAGGAGAAAGTGGATAGTGTTCTGGGGGCCATTGATGGTGTGGAATTCACAAAGCAGTGGTCGACACGACCCCTTTTTACTTTGACCCCCAGGAAGAAATACATTTTACACTGTGCCCTAAACTAAAACCTTAGTTTCCTGAATCAATTTTTACGTAGGATGAACTTGAATATGTTCTATTCTGTTCTATCTCATGTTTTATAGGTGTTGGGTAAAAAGTCCAACAAATTGCTTTAAGAAGCCTCTGGAGTTTCGGAATGAGTTCTCTATAAAGCACTGGCCAGAGGGGTCAGCAGGGGTCGGGAGTGGGAGGCAGGGCAGCAGAAATCGAGCAGGGCTTGGCTGAGGATGAGACCAGGTGCCCAGTGCCGTGTCTAGGGAGGCTCTTGATCTCAAGGTCATGCAAGTGCAGGCTCAGCACCTCCCTACCTATTCCATGCTAGGCATTGAGCGCATCTCGATCTCTCCCTCAGCCCCTTCCTCCCAGAAAGTATCAGCTATGACCACTAACAGTCCCCAGAAGCCTTGGTTGACTGAGTGCCAAGAACACTGGGATGCAGATAGAGGGGAGGGTAGCAGAAGCCCACCACAGCAGGTGCACATGGACATGCAAATGCCCACATGGGTGTCCCACACGTCAGCTTCTTGAGACTGCTATTGTAGAGAGCACCAAGCCCAGGAAAAACTTTTTTTTTTTCTCAGTTCTGTGTTCAGAGTGGTGTATACAAGTGTCCAGACTCAGGGACACTATAAATTTTGCGATAAGCCTCACTCAGTATCATGTAATCCTGTCTACTTAGAGAAACATAGTTGATGCATAATCAGAGAAAATACAATCTTTACAAATGTGTCTGAAATTATAACGGACTGTCATTACTCAGACCAGAATGACTCAAGTTGGAAAGATCAGAACACAAACCCCTGAGGGTAAGGCGCCACTGAATCTCACACACCACTGTTGGGAGTAAAAATTGGCCTAATGGCTTTAGGAAATATTTGGTGAGTGTCTACTAGAGTTAAAGCTTTACACATCTTTAGCCTGGGTACCTGTTCAATGAAGATACAGGAAAATGCATAAAAATGTTCCAAGTAGCAGCAAGTAGACTAACCCTGAACTGGAAACAACCCAAAGGTCCATCAATAGAAGAATGGATACGTCATATAATAAAATACTGCACATCAATGAAAAGAAACTACTGCTACTTCTGACCATCTGAAGGAATCTCACAAACGTGGTTGAAGGAAAGAAATCAGATATGTCTAAATCCATACTCTGTGATTCCAGTTACTCAATTCAAAAAACAGGCAAAATCAAACTGTGCTGTTTTGGGATAGCTGCTTGAGTGACAAATAAACAAGAAAAAGGAGTGTGGAAAGTGGTTTCTCTAAGAGTCAGATTAGTGGCCGTGGTAGTGACAGTTGGGGGCAAGGAGGCTTCTTGGGTGCTGACAATACTGTGTTTTGCAACCGAAGTGGAAGTTAATGAGTGTTTACTATACAATAACCCACTCATCTGAGTTTGTGTATTTTTCTATGTGTAAACCACCTTTCCCAACTTCTACATATCTACATATTTTTGAACGTGGCTGTATCATCTGTGAGCCATTCAAATTCCAGGAGCACTGGAAAACTGCCAGCCCAAAGCCTCTGTCAAGTTGGTCTTGGGGTCAGGTGGTCCTGAGTGCAAATCCTGGCTCAGCTCCTGGCAAGTTGTGTCCTTAGCAAGTTTCACAGCTTCTCTGAGCTTTATTTCTTTATCCATAAGATGGGGATGAAAATACTTGTACAAGAATCAAAAGCCACACGTGTGAGGACCTGGTGTTCCTAGCAGCTGGCACAGACCCTGGATGTAGCTGGGTGAGCCACAGTGACTGGAGTAGCAGTGTGGGGTCCTTCTTGTTGCTGACAGGGAGGGTACACAGCAAGAGTGCCCACCCAGTCTACACCCTGAGGCTTCCTCTCTTAACCTCGTTTATGTCAATGTGTTAGGGAGCTGTTCCAGGGCACAGCTACCCCTGCGTCACATTTGTGTGTCAGAAAATGCAACCCTGATGCCATTGGGGTAGACAACTTCTTGGTGATCATTTATAGATCTTTAAAGTCCTCATTTTAAAACAAGTTCTGTATAAAAAAGATAAAGCCAGTCAAATCCCATTCCCGAGAAGCATGCTGGGAAATCCCTTCCATGAAGGAGGCTGTTTACTCCATCACACGGCTGGATTCAGCATTCACGTTGATAAGGCTGTGGACTCTAAGGGAACTGTCAATTACGGGTGCTGGACCTTGCTGTTGCACAGGGAAGGGCCACACAGTCCAGCCGGGGACGTGTCCTTGTTTCCACATGTGTCTACAAGAGCTGTGTTTGAGGGCAGAGCCCCACTCAGTAGCAGGGGACGCTCTCCATGTATCCAACCTCTGAGGGATTTTTATTTCCGATGGTGATATAGCATCAGGTGGGCTCTGCTGCTAGAGGACCTCCATGCTCAGCAGCCCCAGAGATCTGCCTCCAGGCCGCACTTAGAGAGGCAATTGTTACTGTAACCAGGAGAAGGCGGGCCGGGGCCCAGGAAGCAGATCCCAGAACGATACTCCGGAGATCAAGTAAAGGAAGTTCCGCCCCTCGGATGGGATTTGACAGGCCCATAAAAGCCTCCTAATACCCCATGTGCTTTTGATATCATGTCTCATTTTCTGCATGAGTGAGAAGCTCCACCAATCTGAAGAGATCTGAAGTTTTCATTTTTCAGCAGGGGAAGCCTGGCTGCCCTGCCAGCCAACACAGGGAAGAAAGAAATTCTGGGCCCATAGGTGAAGTCAGTCCTCGACTCGGTTAAGTTTGTGACCCATGACCCTAATCTCAATATCCTGGCTCTCTGCTCTTGTTCCCTCCCCGGCAGGGAAGTGGAAGAAATAAACGCGTATTTAGCATCTACGGATGTTAGGCTGCTGCTAGTCTCCATCTCTGGACTCTCTACCAGCATTCCCATTTGACAGATGGGAATACTGAGTCCCAGCTGCTAAGTGTCAGAGCCAGGTTTCCTATCCCTTGGGAAGCCAGCGACCCTGGCCTCTTTCTCCCCGGTTCTGCCAGCATGCTGGCTCTCTCAGCGCCCTCCCAAGAAATAAGATATAACAGCACAGTCGCCTCAGTGCAGAAGGGCTCTGAGGGTGGGGGGCTGGAGTCTGCCAGGAGGAGGGTTGGGAAGCTGCCTTGACTGCACCTGTGCAGAGCACGGACATTGAGCTGACTTGCATCCAGAAGCTTCCCCACTGAAGGGCCTCTCTCTGAACTCATCTGTTCCAAGGCCCTCCTGGTGGTTTTGTCTTTGCAATTTCGCATTCTCACGAAAGCCTTACAAAGCTTTTAGCCGGAGCCCCCCTTAGACTGTGTCTGACTTTGCCAGCAGGCTGTGGAGGTGGTGCTGATGGGACAACGAGGGAGCCGAAGAGCTCTTGAAGGGAGAGCTGAGAAGGCGCGCAGCCCAGAGGAGAAGACTGTGCGTGCTGTGGGCCTGGCATTGGCTCCTGCAGAGGGTGAAAAGCCACCTCAGTACCCCTTTTCACTGCGGTGACCATGGCTCATGGGGTACAGCACAAGTTGCCTGTGGCCCCTGTGTGCAGGTCACACAAGATCTGACCTGTGGGTTGCCCCAGGCAGGAGCTGTACATGTCTCCCAGGGCTGCCATAACTGATGAACTCATACCAGGTACCTCAACAAAAAGAGTTTATTCTGCCCCAGTGTGGTGGCCAGCAGTTGAAGATCAAGGTGTCAGCAGGGTGGGTTTCTTCTGGAAGCTCAGAATGGGAACCTGCTTCAGCCTCTTTCCCAGACTCTTCGGCGTGTGGATTCTTCACGGCAGCCGACACCCGTCAGTCACCACGTGACCTTCTTTCCTGTGCCTTTTATGTCTGTGTCCAAAGGTCCCCCTTAGGACACTAGGCATTACACCAGGCCACCCAATTCAGAGTGACTTCATCTAAACTTTATTGCATTTGCCATGACCCAATTTCCAGTCTTGGGGGCCAGGACTGGGACAGACCTTTGGGAGGGACATAACTCTACCTACTAGGTGGCTGAGGCCACCTGCATCAGAGCAGAGCCCTGCTTTCTTATTCCCATCAGTCCTCGTGCTGTGGCTCTGCCCCAAGCCCCTGCCCAGGATGTGCGTACCCCCGAGACTGCTGTCCCCACACAGGATGGGAGAAGTGAGTCGAGTAGACTGTCCTGGGGCTTCGCTTACACCCCCAAAGCTTGAGGTTCTCTTGCGCAGCAAGGAATAAAGGAACGTGGTTCCCCTTCACGAGGCACCCTGAAAATCAGCACGTCTGCTCCAGAAACTCCCCCTGTTCACCCATCCTGCCCACCACTCCTTTTCCCATCTCTCCTTAGTGCAGACACCTACGGACTTAGCAAGCCTTTATTCAATTTAGAAATCTCAAGAAAGAATAAACAAATTAGCAAACTTTCCTCCAAATTATACACTCTCCCCGTCTTCCTGACCAGTGAAATCCCAAGTTCACTCAGGGTTGCAGTGAGCCTGGCTAGAAAACTTCATTTCCCAGCCAATCTTGCCATTGTGGGTGATCATGTGACCTCCTTTCTGGCCAATGAGACATAAGAGAAAGTTGCCCGCTGGAGCTTAAAGTTATTTTGATAGCGAGACCACTCAGCAAGTTTATAGTCTTTACCTTTTGCCATTCGCCCTCCTCATGCCCTGAAGGCAGGAAATGACCCAAGAGGTGAGACAGACACCTTAAGACACAGGGACATGCCTGAGGATAATGCTCCTGGGTGAAGGATGGTTGGCAGGTCCCAGCTGGAGGCTCGGGGTCTCTGGTCCAGCCCTGGCTGCCGTCTCAGACTTTCTGGCCCATGAGAAAAAAATGCTGAGGCCATGCTTTCCTGGTTCTCAGGCGCTCAAAGCTAAAGACAACCCTGGTTGACAGAGTGCTCCTCCCACCTCCTCCCACCTCTCCCACACCACCGTGGCTCACGTGCTGCCTGGATCCTTCTAGGCCTTTCTCTGTACAGAGGCAGACTCCTGCCTTTAAACTCCAGCTCCTTCACTTACCAGGTAGGTCCTTAGCATAAACACTTAACCTCTGTGTCTCATTCTTGATCTTTAAATAGGAGACAATTGCAACTTCTCATGGAGCTTTTTGGAAGCTCAATGTAGTGTATATTAAGTGTACACAGTAATCAGTGCAGTGCCTAGAGTTTATTTGTGCTTAGTAAATATTAATTATTATAAATATCAATATTACACATCCTACTTTTTTGGAATAGCATAATACCACATGCATGTTCCCTTCCCTGTACCATATATAGAAATAATTTTAACAGTGCCTAGAAGTTCTCATGCATTTAATGAATAAAAGTTAGTATTACTAATGTCAAAGTTCCACATCCTACTTCTTTGCTTAACATAACACCATATGCATCTTCCATAACAATAAAAATCCTGAACATCATTGCTTTAACACCTTCATCAATCTATATCTGAGGAAATACAAACAAGTCCGAAACAAATAACTAAATAGTTATCCTAAAATAATGAAGAGTATTATAAAGTACAATGTTACTGAGGGATAGAGCAGTGTTCTTCAAATTATTCGTACATCATTTTTAATGCTTACTTAGCTGACTGACTCTACTGGCAATTAGAAAATTTTCTGTTAAAGGGTCAGAGAGTAAATGTTTTAGTCTTGGCAGGACATATGATTCTTATGACACCTACTCCTATTATTGTAGACATGGCTATGTTCTAATAAACCTCTATTGACAAAAACTGATAAGAGCTGGGTTTGGCCCAAGTTGACCCCTGAGCTACACCTTCATTTATTGAACCGATCCATCTGATTGTTAAGAGTTTAGTTCCCTAGCGGGGTGCCACCAGTGGCACATGCCTGTAATCCTAGCACTTTGGGAGGCTGAGACAGGATAATCACGAGTTCAAAGCCAGCTTCAGCAATGGCAAGGTGCTAAGCAACTCAGTGAGACCCTGTCTCTAAATAAAACACAAAACAGGGCTGAGGATGTGGCTCAGTGGTTGAGTACCCCTGAGTTCAATCCCCCTTACAAAAAAAAAAAAGAGTTTAGTTCCCAGTTTAAGTCTATTATAAATGTGTCCACAGGAAAGACATTTTCTTTTTTTAATACTTTTTTAGTTGTAGATGGACACACAATATCTTTATTAGTTAATTTTTTGTGTGGTGCTGAGGATCGAACCCAGTGCCTCACACATGCGAGGCAAGCGCTCTACCACTGAGCTACAGCCTCAGCCCCAGGAAATACATTTTCAACCATGTTTCTGAGTATTTCTTTTGCATAGTTTCTCAGAAGAGGAATGGCATTTGTAATGCTCTCAGTCATATTGCCAGATTCAGGAGGCATTAATGTTTCTGAGGTTGTTTTGAGACAGGCCTTGCACTTAGACCTGTACCTCTGCTTGTCTAGTACTGTTTTCCAGATGTTTCTGCCTAGGAACTGTCTCTTCTGTAGGAGTGCCAATTGCTCAAGTGTAAAGATGTGATATCTTTTTTTGCTACTGTAAGCCTAGCCCTCTGCGGGGCATCTCCCTCCCTAACACACACGGCTCAGGTAGTATCTAACACGACTGTACCTGTAAAAGAGACACTTCCTAAGGGGCTAAACAAGTGAACTCTGCAGACGCACATGGCCAGTTACTGAGACTCAAGTGGAGAGGACTTTAACAAACTAGGTAAAGAATAAACTTAACCCTTTCCCAAACAAACCCTGGCAAAGCAACCAAGAAGATAGTGAATTGCCACAGAGTCCTGTGTCCCTCTTTACTGACCCAGAGCTTGGTGCCACCCCCACCCACCTCATCCCCAAAGACACCCTTGGAAGGACCCCAATGAGCACCACCGGGACTGTCCACACTCCTGTTATCTTTTATTACGTGTGACAACCTTTCCAGTCCTCCACCATGGTGACCCCTCTTACCATTAAACAAGGTTGAAAACAGCCACCACCTCTGCCAAAATCTAGCTCACGAAAAATTGAAAATGTTCGCCTACGTTTCTTTTCACCTTGAATTTTTCATGAAACCAAATGGCAGTTTCCAAAGGTGAAAAACTGTTATTTTCCCAGACAAATTCCTGTGAAGTGAAAATTGCTAGTTTCACACAGCTCTACCACTGATGACTATTATTACCATGGGTGCAATTTGATCAGGATAAAAATGAAACCCAGGGTTCTGGTCTCAGCAGGCCTTAACTGTTCCTATGACCAGATTTCCCAGACCAGGGGCCAGTTGCAGATCTTCCCCAGTCTCCAGTCACCATGTCACCATGCCTACTGTCACCATACTTGTGGGTGCCTGTGGATCCCAGACCCTCTGCTGGACATGACCAAGCTCGAGAACAGGACTTTCATTCTCCAAGGACAGGAACACACTGCTTGATGGCTCAGACCCTCGAGAGGAGACCTACAAGACGGCCCACTGTTTTCAGAGTGAGATAAATAGAATCCCTCACCTGGTGGCCTGCATGGGCTACCATAAAGAGCACCACAGACTGGGAGGCTCAAATAGTACAGTTGTATTTGCTCACAGTTCAGGAGGCTGGAAGTCCAAGATCAAGGCATCTGCAGGGTTGGTTTCTTCTGAGGCCTCTCTGTCTGACTTGTAGACATCCATCGTCTCCCTGGGTCCTCACATTGTTTTCCATTTGTGCCAGTATGTGTCTTTAATCTCTTCCTCTTCTAAGGACATCAGTCATTGGATCAGGACCTGCCCCAATGACTTCATTAACTTAATAACCTCATTAAGATCCTATCTTTAAAGAGGCCACATTATGAGGGACAGGGGATGAGGACTTCAACATATGAATGAACCGAGGGCATGGTTTAGCCACAGCACCCCACATCCTCAACCCAGTCATCTTACCTCAGCTTTGTAGACCATCAGAATAAAAGGGTTTGGGGGCTTACTTCATTCCATGGTTGTCAAATTGTACCCCATGGAGGCCTGGGGGCTCTTCAGTGACCTTAAGGACTTCTGTGATTGGGAGGAGGGACAGCAGTGGAAACCTGGGACCCCAACGCTGCCTCAACCAAATCAGCTTGGCTTTTCTCTGTCCTATACCAAAGTTTCATTGGAGATCCTGTCTAACCAAGAGTCCTTTGGTTTACAAAATGTTTGCAGATGCTGATCATTTTTCAAATAATCCAACTGTAGTGCAGAAGTCATACAGCTACTGCTGGACCTGAGCTGAACCTTACATTGTGGCTCAGAGTCCTCCTTCTTTAGGTGGCTCATGAGAGGACATAGGAGCCACCTGCCATGGAAAGATTTGGGAGTGCCCAAAGGAGCACGTCACATCACGTTAGAGCCAAGAGCTAAGTGGAACTCACACATCATATAGCATCATCTTGGCAGCATAGCCACATAGATCTGGGCTTCGATGTTGGAAAGTCTGAGTCACCACTAGCCTGACGTCAGATGCTACTTGGGAATTTTCACTTTGAACAAGAGCAAAATAGTGCCCCATTTAGGTGCATTTGGGTGTCTTGTCTCGGAGCCACGCACAGCACTGAGAAGTGATAAATATCTTTGATGACAAGCCGTGGATAACTGTGTTTGCACGCTTTCCTGGGTGTCTGGCTGTCGCCAGCAAATATGGAAATAAGAGGGAAGAATTGGTCTCCACTGGAAAAAAAGAGGAGTTTAACCTCCTAGAGAAAAGCTAGCAGCATTTGGAGCTGGAAACAGAGCAGGAGCCTTTCTTTTGGGCAGCTCCGAAGAAAACACCCTGGAAAAGGAATACCCCAAGTTCTGGGATTTGAAAAGCAAAGTAATTATTTTGCCTAGAAAAATAATTATTCCTGGCCATCCATGCGAATGCCCCGCACACTCTCCCCCAAGGTCGGTTCCTGAGATCAGAGTGGAAGAAACAGGGCTGGATACCGCTGGGGCTATGCCAGGCTCCAGGTGAATCGAGTGAGTCAAGTGGTAGTCTCACCCAGAACCAGAAAGTCCCAACCAAGCTGCTTCCCTAAATTCTGCCTCTAAATGTCCTGATAAGCACTGCATAAGGCATGTAGGGTCACCAATTTTAGTCCTCCTGCTATTAATACCCAGAGCCACTCTTCATAAACTCACTGAAAGGATTCAGAGGAAAAGCTGGCCCTCTGCCATAGAAGGGACATTGCCAGCTCCAGGTTTCTCTGCTCCAGGGCCTGGTTCCTTGCTCTAGGCTCATCTCCCTGCTATGGCCTGCTGACTCAGGGCTTCGCCCAGGCTCAGCGTGCGCACCGCCCTTTCCAAAAGCATTTCCTGTCCATCCTCCACCCTGCCCTTCCTTTGCCTGCCTATCATCCTCTCTTCTCCCTGCCAATTTATTTAACTAAACACACAAGGTCACAGGTTAATATCAGTCTAGATGCACTGTCACCAAACTCGGAGGGTATGTTCAGAATATTCTGGCTAAACGTTCCAGGTGGTCTACCCCGTGTTTCACAAAGGGTGGACAAGCAGTATCGGGAGTTGGCACTTCCAAGCAAAATCTCTGACCTGCCCCAGATCCTCTAAATCCAGGTCTGCATTTTTGTAAGACCCCACTAAAGCATGAGAAGCTCTATTGGAGGGTGACTTCAGGGTCTTGTTCTTATTAAGGCACAGTGAGAGAGGTCATGTACAGACTCCAGGAAAAAGCAGGGCACACCACCGAGCAGCTGTGTGGACAGAAAATAACTAACTTGGGGCTGGGCTGGAGACATATCTCAGTGGTAGAGCCCTTCTACAGCATATGCAAAGTTCTAGTTTCCATCCCCAGAACCACAAAACAAAACAAAAATCCTAACAGTCATGTACAAGCCCTTAAGCATAAGTCACAAACACAGAGACTCCAACAAAGTTGTGTGATGAACAGCAGTAGAAGGTGTCATGGAAAATGAATAAGGCCTCTATCAAGCTCTGCAAGAGGATGCAGACAGCTAGTCACAGATCACATGTCCTGAATGTCTCCCATGTGGGGTGGGGTGGGGGGGTGCTGTGTTAAATATTCTATGTGTTGTATGTGCATTTCATTCTTGCCTCAGCCCTATTTTGGCACCTACATTGCAGATGATAAAAATAGAGGCTTTTGCTACAAGCACACTGGAAAATAATTTAATGCTCTCCATAAAGTTGAATATTCCTATTCCTTAAGATCCAGCAATTCCACGTCTATATTTCTGTCATAGGAACCCACACGTGTGTGCACATCCCAAAACTCATAGAAGCACTTCCATAATTGCAATAAAATTGGGTACAATCCAAATGTCCATCAAAAGGAGAATGGGTGAGAGTGAGTACATCGTGGAGTACTCATGCAGTGGATATTCTCCAACAGAGAAGGTGGATGGGAGAAACACAGCCCCTGCACAATGACGAGGACCAGTCTTAGAAGCATCACTTCAGGTGGGAGGAAAGCAAGTGGCAGAAGGTCTCGCAGAGGTCAACAACAAACAAATATAAACAATGTGTTCTTTAGGAATGTAAATATAAATGAGGATAGGGGCTGAGGTTGTGGCTCAGTGGCAGAGCGCTTGCCTCACACATGTGAGGCACTGGGTTCAATGCTCAACACCACATAAAAAATAAATAAACAAAATAAAGACACTGTGTCCATGTATAACTAAAAAATATTTTTAAAAAATGTAAATGAGAATGAAGGGAATTTTTAAAGGAGAAGGCTTAGTAGAATCCAGGCCACCTGACAGGTGGAGCAAGGCCCAGCAGTGACAGAAAGGTCTACATCTTAAGGTAGGAAGTGAACTCCCAGGGCTTCTGTCCCTTCCTAACGTGTGGTGTGTATCTTTACATGTGCATTAAGTTATAATTTCTAAAAAATTAAAGCATTGAAAGCTGAGGCTCAGAGAGGCTGGAGAGTGTGGCCAAGCTGCACAGCTAGTCACTGGTAGAGGCTGAACCTGGACACCTGGCTGCAGAGCCATGAGCTAGGTTGGGCCATGAACTAGGTTGGCCTCAAGAGCAGCTACAAATATATACTGGGTATGACAAAGAGGTCTAAGAGCACTGACATTAATCATCCACCCCTTGCATGAAGAGTGGGTACAGAGACTCCATGCCAGAGGCTTCAGGGTGAGGTCCATGCTGGCTGGTTGCAGGGACTGCAATCTGCCTCTCCCTCTCCTGCCGCCTCCTTGTCCCAGGCTTGCGCACAGGGCTCAGACTCTGCCTGTGTTACTTCCAAGGGCAGACTCATGCATCTATCCCAGACCAGAGACAGAGAAAGGGAGCAACAGCAGGAGAAAACAGGAGGTAAACCAGTGAGATGTCAGTCCTTCAATGGGGCTGAGCCCATAACAGTTCCAGCAGGGAGCCGAAGCTTGGCTAGGCCTTGCTTCAGAATAACACAATGGTTGCAAGGACTTCCTCTCCGAGTCTTCCAAAATCTCAGCTCTGGAAAGGTGCTACAACAGGCCTCTACATCCTCCATTCACAGAAGAGGAGAGTAGCCTGCAGAGAGGGTGAACAAATTGCCCAGAGTCAAGGCTGCGCGGTTACTTTCCCTCTCTGGGCTTCCGTTCCCTCAGTTGTACAAAGCAAAGGGTTGCCGCTCATGGTTTGTAGGGGCTCCTCCAGCCCTGACAATCTTCCAACCCTATTCTAGGGGACAACAATTCCCATCTCCCCATTTTCCTGATTGTTCTAGATGTTCATTATATCTGCACTGGGAAGCCAGCTCAAACGAACCCAAAAAGCCAAAGCCAAAGCCAAGAACACACAAGGAGAATAAAATCCCAAACAATGCCTGCTGCTCTATTTATTGTTCAGGCCAAATTATGAAGACCCTAAGAGAGTCACTTGGATTTCTTTTTCATTGCGTGGCTGATCACAAACCGCGCCTGACTCAGGGAACACGAAAGGAAACACAATGCACTGGATGGGCAGCTGTGGGGCCAGCACCGCGCAGACACAATGGGTCCTGGTTTAATCTCCCCACTGCCTCCCAAACTGCACTTGAAGCAAAGTCAGATGTCTCTTCCCAGAAAGTGGAAGAGGAAAATACCAATCTGTTTTGGGGAAAGTTACGAATTGCGTGTGCCTGGAGTACTTGATATATGACTGGAGCCTGGTGAGCAACAAGAGATTCTTGCTGTTGCATTTGATCTGGGGATGGTAATGTGCTCTCCTGACATCATCCAAATGGGGAACGACTGAAGATGTTTTCTATAAGATGGTTGCAAACTTCAAAGGCCACTCTTAACCCCGCGCCACCCCCACCTCCCTCCCTTTCTTCTTCCTTTCCTTCCAGGCCCTCCTCTCCCTTCACCCAGCAAATTGTTTTGGGGCCAAAAGTGATTGTAGGACGATCAAGAATCAAGGAACTTGTGGCAGGTGGTACCACCTGCGTCTGGGCAGCAGCCACCCGGGCTGCATCTGCTCCCCAGTTGTGAGGGAGAGTGGGAGGGGAGCGTCTGAGGAGGCCAGGCCGCAGCCCAAGAGCCTGCAGAGGGGAGTTGGCAGGAGCCTGGTCTCCCGCCACCCTTTGGTTCTGAAAAATGGGACCCGGCAGCCATCTGCAGTCTGAGGATGAGCATCAGACCCTGTTGGGCCCCCAAATTTTATGCAGAAGGAAACTGAGGATCCAGAGGGTGAGCCAGCACCTAAAGTCCCCAAATACTGATGGGCAGGGACAGAAGCAGAGACCAAATACCCTGTCTTCCAGTCCTGAATTCTGTCCCCGCTCCAACCCCTCCACCCTGGCTTGTTTGAACCGAGTAAGAATCATCCTGCTCCCTTCCCGCACCCCTGATTAATGGGAGCCAGCACTTACCCGGTGCCAGGCACCATCTCAAGCACTCTACAGGAACCAACTCGCTTTAACCTCAACTGGAGTGACTTGACTCCCAGTGGACATTTTTTATTACCGTGATTGGGTAAGGAGTGCTGCTAACATTCAGGAGGTACGGGCCAGGATGCTACCACACACCCAGTATGCGTAGCACAGGCTCCCACCACAAAGGATTAACCAGCAGACACTGGCAACGGTGCTACAGTTGGAAAACCCTGCCAGAGCCCTGTGACATATGCATTATTGTTCTTGTGATGATTCTCATCTTACAAATGTGGAAACAGAGATTAAGTGACTTGCCTGGGGTCACACAGCTTGTAAGTAGCAGAGCCAGGATGTACGTCCTGAAAATCAGACTTCTTGGATTCCTGCTGCAGCCATGATCAAAGTTTCCTTTCTCATTATGCAGGGAATGCAGGAAGCCAAGTTCATTTAAGAAGTCCCAGAAATATAGATCAAGCCAAAGAACCCTTGGCCCCCATCCAAACTCTCTCCCTTCCCAAGAGTTAGCAGCATGGAGCATATTCCTTAGGCTCTTCCTGCATGTCTATGAATGCATGGGGCTCTGTAGTCTGTTCAGTGGTTGGACAGTAAATAAATGCAACTGTTCTACACTTATCGTTTGCAACTTCCTTTTTCGCACTTAGCCATTATCTTAGAAATTATTTCATATCAGGACCTTTGGGCATACATCATTTTTAAGCAGCTGCCTACTTTTCATGGTTTGAATGCGCTGTATTGTCTTTCCTCTACTGAGGGGCATTGGGTTATTTCCAGTTTGGGACTCTCTGAAACATGATTCAGTGGTCAAGAGATTCTGGATCAAATGAGGCTAGATTACAATTCTGGGCTAGTTATATGACCTCAGAAGAGTTCCTCAACTTCTCTGAGCCTTGGATTCCTTCTCTGTCTTACAAAAATCTCACAGGATTACTATAAGTTCTCAATGACATGTGATGAGAGATGCATGAAGTGACCTGCACATAGGAAATGCTTAACAATGGCAAGTTTGCTGTTAAATTATTATGCATCATTGCAACAGATGATGATGGTGATGGTGATGGTGATGGTGATGATGGTGATGATTATGGTGATGGTGATGGTGATCCACTTAGCAAGCTGCCCAAGCCAACTCCTCAGAAGTAACATCAAAATGCACTGGGGAAAGTGGGGAACTTCTGCAGCAGCTCATGTCCAAAGATTTGCAACACCTTCTCAGTATTCACACACTCCACTGGCAGTCCCTGTCAGGGTCCTGGAAGGAAGAGGGGCAAGGGTCCAGGTTGTTTAGGCGAGTTTAAAGTAGACGGCCTCCTTCCTTGACCAACACTAAAATGTCAGCATCCTCATTTTTCCGCCAATGAGTGCACATGGAAATTAAAAAAAAAAAAAAAAAGGCAGGGCAGCTCTGTGCCCAGCAGGATCTTGAGCTGGACTAGATTTAGATGTGATCTTTGACAAGCCCACCTCATACATGGTAGGCCAAGGATCCTGATGGGCAGCAAGTCAAAGTCCTGAACCTGCAGCGAAGAGCAAGCTCCTACAAAAACATAGGACTCAGAGGCTGAGGTGGGCCTCAGGGCTGACATTTGCAAGCAAGGCCCCATCTAGCTCCCTATGGGATATTCCCTAAGGATGGGCCCAGGGCCCTTTGGAGATGAAGAGCTGCTTTTTATATGTCCTGAAGCAGGGGCCCTGGAGCAGAAGCTGTGCCAAGGAGCTTGCAGATTGGGACATCTACCTTGCTTTGCACCTGTCTGGGTGGGAAGGTGGGAGGGGAGCAGAAGGCAATTCTAATGGACTCCTGGGGTTTCCTTCTCCATTGTTCTTCTTTCAGACGTGCAGAGGAGATAGGGTCTACCATGCGATCCACGAGTGGGTCAATCACAGTAGAGCATCACCTGGGAACAGTGATTGGTCCTGGGGCTGGCACGTGACTCAGGATGAGCCAGTCAGAGATTTACTAATTCATTTTTTCTAAACTAGGAGGAGGGGTCATAGCATCCCTTCCTAACCCTGGGGACACCAGGCTCCTGTCCATCTGCCATGGAGAATCTGACAGCCGTCCAAGTACCCTGCAGAGTCCTCCTCACCTTCTAAGTTACCTGAGCCACTGGATTTATTTTTTTTACTTAAGTCTATTTTAGTTTGGTTGCTAATATTTGCAAATAAGAGTTCTGAGTAACACATCATCCCACTCTGATTAGGCCAGGCTGCAGCTGGGAATGGCATCAAGTGGCAAGAGTAGTATGTCCACAACACCTAAGGCTCCTAGACTAGTTGTTCTGGAAGAATCCTTGGTGATTGTCTAAGTCTTGCTCCCCAAAGACCATCCTTCTTTTTCAGACAGGAGGCTTGTTCAACCCAGAGCGAGAACCAGACCCATCTGTTCTGGAGGTGGGTCCTGTGCTCTGCCAGTGTGCCCGGTGGGTCCTTCGTAAATGCCAGCAAATGCCTGGGTTTCTGAGGGCATGCGCTAGAGAGAAAGAGCATCCAGCTCAGAGTGGGGCTGAGGCTGGGCACAAGAGCCCAAAGAGGAACTGAATCCCAGGAAGGGAAACGGAGCCCCTCCCCCTGCCCCCTGCCAGAAAGATCTAAGAAAGCAGCACAAGGAACAGGACGCAACTGGGCAGGCAAGGAAGCCTCACTCAGGGCCCTAGGGAGCATGCCAGCGAGAGCCAGCCAGAGGAGCCGGGGGAGGCCTATCTGCTGACTTTGTGCACCCCACCCCACACCAGACTCACCTAGTACTGCTGCTATGCCTGGTAGGCTCTGTCCCCACTGGCTGTATATCTGGAAGATGGGTACATGTGTGCACGTGTGTGCCTGCACAAGCTGGTGCAAAGGTGAGTGCATGCACACCCAGGAACTGAGGGCCATGGAGGTGGGTCCAGGGATGATCTGCTACTCTATGCGTGTGCATGAGTGTGTGCACGTGTGCATGCGCGTGTGCATGAGTGCGTGCGTGTGTGGTAGGAGAGGTACATGATGTTTGGAAATATGAACAGTACATGTGGGTGAGCAGATGTGGGTGTCTGTGGATGAGGTCAGGGTAGGAGAGTGACAAGGGCTTGAAGCGTCTGAGGCAGTGGGGTGACAGCGGGAAAGCCCGTGGGAACACAGTGCGGGAGGCATAGTGCACACGGGTCTCCATGGAACTGAACAGGCCACGTGAGCAGGGGCCCGCCACAACGTGTGCAAGTAGATGGGGTGTCTGCCTGCCAGTGTGTAGAGCGAGGGGGAAGCGAGTGAGGGGTCCATACAGCTGTTCCCTGCAGAAGATCCGTCTCCTGTGTTTCCTGCTAGCCCTGGGGAGGCAGCAGGCAGCTCCACACTTCAGCACCCTCCTCCCCAGCTAGCCTAGAAGAATCCAGAAGGGCAGTGGAGGCTGGTGCATCCAGCCCCTCCCCAGCCTGGCAGCCCCAGTAGAAGTCCTGCCAAGAGAAGCCAGACTGGTCTCCTCACCCTGGCTGCTACCACTGCTCACGTTTGGCCTCAAGGTTGGGAGAGATGCCCTCATGTGCCCTGTAGTCCTGAGGGGCCTTCAGAATGCTCTGTGGGACAGGGGAACACACAAACCTGCAGTCAGCTGCCTGCTGGGGCTCCCTCCAGCGCTGTGAGCTGCTCACTGATGGTCTAGGAGGAAGCTAAAGCTTGTTTCTTCAGAACCAAGAACTGTTACCCAATGCAGTGGCACACACCTCTAGTCCTAGCTACTGGGGAGGGCGAGGCAGGAGGATCGCAAGTTCAAGGCCAGCCTTGGTAATATAGAGAGACCCCATTTCAAAATAAAATAAAAAGAACTAGTGACGTAGCCCAGCACAGCTCTAGAGTCTTCTCCCAACACATGTGAGGCCGTGGGTTCAATCCCCAGCACTGGGGAAAATAAAAAGGAACCAAGAGCTCTGCTGTCATGGAAACACCAGAGACTCTGGCATATTTCTGACCTGCAAAGAAAGGGTGGGGACCACTGGGAGCTGCTGATCCCCTCTCAGGGAGGCCAAAGCAGCAGGAAATCAGGGTTCCTAGTTCCAGCCTCAGGCTCAGGGTCTGGGTCCCTAGGCTTCTTCCTGGTGCAGGGGTTGGAACAGGCCTGGCCTTAGTCACACCTCGACTTCTAAATCTGCTGCATGTTCAACTGTTCAACACCCACATGGACACTCACTGGATGATTTGTCCCTTCTGGTTGTCCCTTTTCTTCATCACAACCAGATTCTCCCTCTTCAGGCCTCTCCTGCCCAAACCAAAGGGCACTCATCATCCTGCAAGTCCCCTGGCCCAGGGATTGACAGGGTCAGTGGCGGCTGCACTCCGATTTCACAAGAGGGTTTCTGGGGAGAACCCCTCATCGTCCCCCAAGCTCCATGCGTGACCTACACCCGATCTCTCCTCCTTCCTGGATGATGAAATCAGCTCGATCTGGACCTGTTCATGCCATAAGATAAATTGTCAAAATGTTTTGATCTAATTGGGTCTTTTTCAAGTCAGCTGAAAGCCATCTAGCAGAGAGCCAGATGGAGCCCATGATTGATGAGCGACATTTGGTTGCTTCTCCACATCCATCATGGAGTCCTGTGCGGGTGGATTTCAGTGAAGTATTTCAGTCTTCCGCCAGAAATGGGTATGCGAAGCCCACAACTGAGGCCACCACTTTGTCTACTCCTTGCTCTGTGAGCTATAAAGTGTGGGCTTTTCCCCATGAGGCTCTGGAAACTCAGGTGGCCAATGGGCTGCCCCTGAACAGGCCCCAGGCTTGGAGACTGCCTCTTGCCCCAAGTCCCAGCCCCTCGGGAGTCACACGTAAGGCTGCCACACTCAGCAAAGGGGATGTACCGGGGAAGGAACATGGAGGTTTTCTGCTTATCCCTCCATCAGATTGGGAGCCAGGCTCTGAGGCCCCACCTGAGCATCTGCCTCCTGTCTGGAAGGCACCTGCTATAAGGTGGAGGAGTTAGAAAATTTGAAGGAAGGTCCCCCTTGTGTAGGAAAATGGCCTCCGTGTTCTCCCAGGGGACCTAGTGCTCTCCAGTGCTGCTGCCCTAAGCCAGGACTCCCTCTGTGTGAGGTCTACCCCTCTCTGGGCTTCTGGTGGCTAATGGGTAAAATGCACAGCACGGGTGGGGAGCGCCCAGCCCACGGCTTGACCACCTGCATCTAGATTTTCCCAGCTGCATATTGAAATCAACCACACTGCGATGGGGTCTACACCCAGCAGCTAAACCAGGACTGGGCAGTAGGCCCCAGGCATCAGTAGTTTCCAATATCCTCAGGTGAGTCCAATGTTCAGTTGAAGTCTGGAGCCCATAAACAAGAGAGAGTCATGTCCTTAGCCTGGCTGAGCGTCCCTGACATGCTGAGCCTAGAGTGAGCCCTGATTTCCTCATCTGAAGATGGATCCGGGCAATTTGAATTAGCTGTGGATGGTTGAGAGGATTTAAAGACATAAGGAGTCTGGAAATAGACTGGATGGTTCCTATAAGGAGAAGCGGATGGACCATCCAAGACATTCCTACTAAGGTCATACAACAGTGGCTATGTATCTTCAGCTCCTCCAACAAACATTTACTGAGCACCAAATACACACCAGGCATCCCAGGAACTGATAAACTGAAATGCCCCTTTCCGGGAGAAACTTAGAGTCAAGTGGGGAAGGCGGACATTAATCAGTAATCACACAAGAATGTAATTAGGTGCCAGGGAGGCCAGGGGGAGGCTTGGGCATGGACTGGGGACTCGGAAAGCTTTTCGGAGTAAATGACTTTTGAGTCAAATTAGAGAACAGGTAAGCAGGCAAGTGGCAACAGGGGAGTCCTGGCTTGGAGGATGGTGTTCACCCCTCCCTGCCCTGTCCTAAGTTTGCATTCCTAGATAAAAGTGCAGGCCTTCTACTATAGACAAACACTTAAGAGCAGGGAAGGGACCATGTAGATAATAGTGGGCCACCCTCTCTGTGTGGACGCCTTCCTTGCATCTGCCTCCTGGCTGCCCCAGAGCTCTGTGAGGCTGACACTACCCAGGGCCCCATGGTGCCTGAAGCACTGCAAGTGCCCAGTTCCTTTGTACTAGATGGTGGGCAAAATGAACAGGCCCTTGTCAAAGGGCCATACCTGTTCAAAGCCCTCCGAGAGGATGGCAGGAACCCTTTGCTCATCCTCTTGCCCTGGGGAAGCCACGCACCCAGGGCTTCCCAGTTCTATGTCCTCAGCACCTCAATGAAGAGCCACTAGGAGTAGAATGAGCTACCCACCTGGTGAATTGCTACCCTTATTTTAAATGCCAGTTCCAAATCCCGCCCTATCCCCTGACACCAATACCTCCATCCTCTAAGACGCCGTCATTGCCTGTGTTATTTGGGTCTCATGTCCACCCCCTCTCTCCACATCTCAAAAATGATAAGACCTCTGAGTTCTGGGGCATGTGCGGTTTGCTCACCATTGAATCTGCAGCACATAGTAGGTATTCAATAAATGATGAATCGATTCACCGTGGTCATAAGAACAGATACTCACTATGACGGCATTGAAAGTTAATTTGCCTGTGTGCCAGAACACTTAGCAAACATGAGAATGGAGGACATTTGCTCCTGCAGACAAGGAGGACTTTGCTCCTGCAAGTGTCACGGATGAGGAGCCCTGACCAGCCCTGAGGAGCCTTTCTCAGCCTGGTGGGCCCAGCGCCAGGGGCTGAGAGGTAGCAGCTTGGAATCCCACCTCCAGTTCTGCTGGGAAGCCAGGAACGCAGTGGCCTGCAGTGGCTCAACAGACTGTTGACTCCCTGAAGAGAAACTCAGAGCTGCCTCTACTCTGAGCAGCCGCCTCTCTTGAGCCCACAGCCCGGGTACTGGCGTCCTCTGCCGAGTGCAGTGCAGCCCCGGGGCCCCGCCACACATCTCCCCAGCTGAACACTTTAGGTTAAAATTTCACACTCACCCTGAAGTGGTTCCCAAGACCCAGGATTTGTTTTTCCTGATGACCCTTTACTTTGATCAGTGAGACTCAGCCAAGTGGAATTTACTGTGTAATTTACTTTAGGCAGCTGGGAAGTCAGCGCTTCTCAACAGTCTTGGGTGCCTCCTTCCCTGGGTCTCATTTGGGTCTGACCCTGATGGAGAGAAGCTGGACGTGGCAGCCAGAGGCGCTGCTGTTTGCAGGGCTGGCTTCCTGGCCTGCTTCTGCAGTCTCTTGCCTGCGTGGCCTTGGGCGGGTCACATCCTGCTAGATGTTCTCTTCGCCCAGCTACAAACAGATAACTGCACGGACCTTCTGGTGGTAATTGTGAGGCTTAAAAAATCCAATGCTTGGCTGGGTGCACGCCTGTAATCCCAGCAGCTCAGAAGGCTGAGGCAGGAGGATCACAAGTTCAAAACCAGTCTCGGTAACTTAGCAAGGTCCTAAGCTACTCAGCAAGACCCTGTTTCTAAATAAAAATAAATAAAGTCTGGGGATGTAGCTCAGTGGCTAAGTGCCCTGGGGTTCAATCCCCAGTACCCCCGCCCCCCAAAAAATCCAATGTTTGTGGAAACCCCTCACCTGGTGTGCATTGCTGTGATTCTGTGGCCTCACCCTGGGGGAGCACACTGGTTGACCCTGAACCCCCAAACTAATTTCCATTTATAAACTCTGAAATTCCTTTAGTACACTATTTTTCAACATTGCCACCCCGGCCCCTACCCCTTAGATGCCAGTAGCATCTCCCCCAATTATGAGGCTAAAGTGTCCCAGATATTGCCTAGTGTCCTCTAGGGAGACAATGGTCCCTAGTCAAGAACCACTATTTTACAGGACATTGGTATTTCTGCTTTATACATGAGAAGGGCCACAGTGGTACAATTGATACTGAAGGTCTGCCTGGTTCCACCTCTAATGAACTGGGTGAGGCTAGCCAAATCCCTAGCCTTTCTGGGTCTTAGCATCTCATTTGTGGAAAGGGTGCCAGGTCTGTTCGGTAGGATTTCTCCACCTGGTGCTGAGTCCTTTCCCAAGAAGCCTACTGCTGGAGTAGGGAAGGTGTCAGGGAGCTGATGGGCAAAGGTCGGGCAAGAACAACTTCCAGATTATGAACTCACCATTCCCTCAGAGGCTGGCCCCATGGAGGGCCCATCTGTGGCTGAAATTCCTATTCCTTGGAATTCCTTCAGAAAACAGTATCAACTCACAACATAATGCTAGTAATTAGAACCACCAGTGGTGGTAGAGGCTGGCAGGGAGGCCCTGTGCTGAGATCTGCATGTGTATCAATCACATTACCTAATGTTCTCAGCAACCCAAATAATCCCCTGAATAGGTGTAGCCGGTGTCAAGGACACAGAGCCTCAGCAGGTGACATATCTTGCCCAAGCCCACGGAGATGTGGGCCTGGATTTAGATCCATCTCTCAAATTCCACCCTCCTCCATCTCTGGCTCTTTGAAGACCTACTGATTAAAGACCATGAAACTCTTTCCTGGCCCCTGACCATTGGCTCAGGGATGAGGCTGAGGCATTGAAGAGAATCTGTCTGGGGAGGGTGGTGACCAGGGACCAGTCTCATCTCATCTGCTTTCTGTGTGACCTTAAGCAAGTCATTTCCCTTCTCTGAGCTCATTTCTTCCCCTGCAACATTCTTTCAGGCTTGATGCTAAGTACTAGGAATAAAGTTTGACCAAAACAGCACAAATCTGCCCTTGTGTAATTTACAGTATGAGGTGAGAGACAGATAGTAAACAAATAAACAAATCAACTGGGTAGCCAATAGACTATAAGGAAGAGTTTGAGAGATCTGAGTATAGACTGTGACATTTTAAGCTGAACTTAGGAAGGACATTCAAAGGGTGGTAGAGGGGAGTGGATGAATTCCAAAATGAGATGCATTAGTCAGGATGGGCTAAGTTAAGATGCTATAACAAACAACCTGAATCCTCACAATGTAAAACAAACAAAGCTTATTTATTGATCATACTACAAGGATGTGGAGAGGAGGGCTCTGTTGTGTTACAACATGTTCTACAGGCATTCTATACACATTTTTTTGAGGCCATCATATTGACACAATGTTCCCAGGGTTTTGCTGAAACAACAGAAAGATAGTGTTTCATGCTTGCAGTTAAGTGCCTCAGCTGGAAAACTGGAAGGACATAAATCCACCATTTCTACTCAAAACTCATTGGCTACAATGAATCACATAGCCCAGCCAATAGCAGGAGCCCAAGAAATGTAGCTCAGAAGTCAGACAGAGGCAAATGGTAGAAGTGGCTTTCCACTGGGAAGGTAAAATAGAAGAGTCATTGTGGAAAACGGCATGGAGGTTCCTCAAAAAACTAAAAATACAACTACCATATGGTCCCACTATCCCACTACTGGGTACACATCCAAAGGAAATGAAATCAGCGTATCAGAGAGACATCTACACACTCACTTTACTGCAGCTCTATTTATAGTAGCCAAATATGGAATCACCCAAGGTGTCCATCAATGGATAAATGAAGACAAATGTAAGATGCATGTGTTTATATATACACATACACACAAACAAAAGGGAAATCCTGTCATTTGTGGCAACATGGATAGAACTGAAGGACACTATGTTAAGTGAAATAAGCCTGGCATTCAAAGCCAAACACCTCATGTTCTCCTGTTCTCACTCATATGTGAAAGCTAAAATGTTGACCTTCTAGAAGAGAGTAGAATCGTGGTTACGGGAGGCCTGGAAGGGGAGGGAAGTGTGGAGGGAGGTTGATAACGAGTACTGAAATACAGTTAGTCCAGAAAGGGAAGGTCCAGTGTTCCGCAGTACAGTAAGGTGGCTACCATTCACAATTTGTTATGTGTTCTATAAATAATTGGAAAAGAATAAGCTCTAAGATCTCCAACACAAAGAAATGATAAATAAGGAGATGGAAACGCTGATTACCCTGTTTGATCTTTACATGTTGTGTGCATTTAGTGAATCATACTGTGCACCCTAAATACGTGCGATTTTTACTCATCAGTTGAAAATAAAAGCAAAAGCAAGACAAACCAAAAATGCACGCCTGTCCTCCAGAAAAAGGAAAAGTGTCCCCAAATCCTGAATCAGAAGGTCCTGTAGCCCTGTCCCTCTGGCATGTACCAGCTGAAGGTGGGGCTCCCAACCCTGCCTTCCAGGGGCCATATCCTGGGCCTGTCCTTGACTCCATCTACATAACTCAGTGTTGGAGAAGTGGAAACAATTCAGGGCATGTGCTGTGTGCCTGGATTTCAGCCCCTTGAGAGGCTTCAGGGAGGAGGTGTGCAAGAGAGCCTGTGACATCTTTTGGATCCACCTGGAAGCTTCCAGCATCCCTGCCTGCCCACCCATCAGTGGTTGTCTGTGAAGACAGGGCAGGATGGGCAAGCTGAATGCAGCAACAGTGTCATCACTGGGCACAGGTCCTTGCATGGGAGCATCATGGGTTCAAATCCCAGCTTGCAGGACAGCCGTGGGCTCTCTTGCAGAAACCTTATAAGTCTTGGATTCCTCATCTGTTCATGGGAATCAAATCTACTCCAAGGTTGTTGGAAGAATTAAAGTGGGATCATGGACATCAAGTACATGTAGTGAAAGAAGATGAACACAGGGAGGTAAGCAAGTCTCATCTCGCAGCACAGCCCTGCACCAGTTTTATGGAGCCCTTGTTCTAATTGGAGAGAGATGCTTCCTTGATTTACAGGTCTGATAATACAAGAGATGATAATCACGTGACTTTTACATCTGTAGGTAAGTTCCCTGTTGCTGGAAACCAGGTCCAGGTCTGTGGAAGAAGTAACACCACACCACAGCATTTCCACATGGCTTCAGACACTCCTATGGGGTGTTTTTTTGCTGCCCAACCCCTCTGGGCCCAGCAATCTCCCGCCCTTGCCCCAGAACAAATGCCACCAGCCCCCATCTTTCAAGCTCTTCCTGAATGCCAAGTCCTGGTACTTTGTCTCTGGCCCAGCTTCTTTCCTTCCTACAAATATACTTGGGGCTATTTTGGAAAGATTTTGCCACAACAGCCTCTGAGTGCTAATGAGTGTGACTTTGGAGAGAATTTTCCATTAGAAGGTAAGAAAAAAAAAAGGCAAATCACCTCGAAATAAAATAAGCAGTGTTGGACCCTCATCTCCTGACCAGGTCCTATCTGCTAAAGGATAATTCTACCCAATGCCTGAACTCAAAGTTAAAGCTGTTTTTTGTTTGTTTGTTTGTTTGTTTTTCTTTTTATGCTCCAGTTGGCATGTGTGTCTTGAACACCTACTATGTGCCAGGAATGCTGAGCCTATAAGGGAGAAAGGTCACTGCTTCAGCTTGCTCTCAGGGGACCTTACAATGTCAGAGGATAGGCCCAAATAATAAAATATGATCAAAGAAAGATGAGAAATGCTGATCCATAGCAAAGACAGGAAAGCCTTCCTGGGAGGAAAGAGGCAGCTAGGATGCCTTGGGGTATGATAATGGATGATGTCTTGCAGCCTAGGTTCGGCTCTTGCAGCACAGGGTTCCACCTCTGCTATTCCTCAGCTGTGTGACCAAGGCAAGTTACTTAACTTTTCTGGGCCTTCTTGTCCTCATTTGTCAAGTGGCAACAAAAATAGCACCAATACCTTTGGGTGTTATGACAATTAATTGAATTCATACACATATGGTCCTGGGCCTGCCACATAGTAAATGCTCATTAAAGGGAGCTACTAAATAGATAATATCTGTTATATGGGGCTAATAATAGAGCTTATTTTACTGCCAGAATAAAGAGGGTGAAATTCGGTGGAAGATATAGCACAAGAACTTGCACGTGTCCAACACCAGAGAGCATTGCTATTTATTATTATGGTGCTTGTCGTCGTTGACAGCAGAGGTGGGGAAACAGGGAGGGGGAGCAAAGGGCAGGCCGAGCTCAGCACTAATTAGCTCCTTTGCCTCTTTCCGGGTTCCAGGCCCTCCACGTGGCCCCACGCCCTTGGCTGCCAAGTGTCACCTCCAGATCCCCAGTCATGAACCCCTAGAAGCTGGAGAAAGGAAAGGCTGGTTTCTGCGGCTCTCCTCGGCTCTCAATCAAATGCGCTGCTTTTCTGCCTGGCTTCACACATTGTGAAAGTCATCATGTGCTGCTTGCCCAGGGTCCCCCCATGGGCGCCTCCTGACCCGCTGATGGGGTCCAAAGCCCGTTATTGCAATGAGTGTGCTATGGGAGTCCTGGATCCTTTAGTGACTTCTGAAAGGCCATCCGCTCGTGAATGCCCTGAGGTGACACAGGCCAGACCCCACTGAGGTGGAGGAAGGGACACAGGACTGTCTGGGAGCCATCACTGGAGTTTTGATTTTTTTCCCCAGTCCACCTTCTGAAAGCGTCGTTATGCTCTCTCACTGTTAGGTTAGGGGGGGGAAAAGTGCTGTTAATGAAATGCATATAAAAGTAAAACATGCCATGCAAATTAGACACCTTTGGGGATTTTGAAAAACTTGTTTGA
This sequence comes from Geosciurus inauris, assembly GCA_004024805.1. Classification (NCBI taxonomy): domain Eukaryota; kingdom Metazoa; phylum Chordata; class Mammalia; order Rodentia; family Sciuridae; genus Geosciurus; species Geosciurus inauris. Next base: position 210,073 of record PVHX01000668.1, read on the forward strand.
AGGGCTAATTAAGAAGCTATTAAAAATAATTAATAATAATCTGCTTTCCCCAAATTCTTTTCAGTTCAGAAGTGTAAGTGACGTCATTGCCATTTCACTTCTTGCAGCTCAGGAGTTGGAGGTCCCTCGTTTACCCCATGGTAATTTTTTTTTTTCTTTTTTAGTAGCAGCTCCCTCATTTACCTGGAAATACTTTCCTAAACTTTTAATGGTTCCTTTCCCAAGGTAACCCCATTTGTGCCCTTCCTCCCTGGCGTCTGCTTGGGCTGGTCCCCGCTCAGCTCCCGCAGCACATGCGGTCAGTGCCCCATCATGGGAGTGACTCTGAGTCTCACTGGGAAAAAAACTGTTGTGAGTTACAGGAAATTAAAAAATTCCTGCAATACCAACCCACTTCTCAAAGTCAATCTGTGGTATCCCAGCATCCACTCGACTCTGAAGTCGGGCCAGAATGATTTTTGAAGAGTAATTTCAAGACTTATAAAGGGTCACGTCGGGTACCGAAGCCATATTTGCTTCTGTGTTTTGTAAATTTCGAACTCATTACTAACCCTTTGTCTCCTACACCCCCGTGTCTGGCTCTTACGTTGCCCTCATCAATCTGAGCCTTAAAAATCTAATGAAAAATGCTGAAACACATTTTGCATGTGGAAATGTGATAAAACGTCAATTGTTCCCAACTTGAGAAGGAACTGGCCTTCCCAGAGGGGCAGGGAAGCCAGCCACTGCCAGGTCCCCGCAGACCCCAGGAATAAAGATAAACAAGTAAGATTCCCACTTTGCTCTGAGCCTACTGCGCCCTGTCGCTGAGATCAGCCACAGGCCGCGTCCGCACCACACCATTCCCGACTGTGCCTGCTCTGGGTGCCAGGCCCTGGGTCCTGGGCTCTAGGTGCCGGGCCGGAGGACTGCAGTGTGACCTCTTCCTCCTGGAAGACGAGTATCAGAAGTCTCTGTGTTCCTACGGGATGATGCTGGCACCTACCTGGTTCCGAATCACAGCAAAACCAAGCCGTGGATACCTTCAGAGTTTCATGTGGAGTCTCGTAGTGGACAGAGAGGAGCTGTGACAGCTCCAGAGAAAACCAAGGAGGACAAAGAAATTGAAGATGATGGTCTTTGGAATGTTCGCAAGTTGATGAAAGCCCACAGTCTGTCGTCTCTCCCCCTCCCCCAAGCCCCTCGCTCACCTCGATCGCCCCACACCACGATCCTTCGTTTCAGGTAAGTATCACGCCTAAGCTCCCTCTCCTGGGTGCAAGGCCATCGGCGTGTTGAGTGGGCAAGAGCATGCACTTTGGAGGTGGGCTGACTTAAGTTTGCTGCCAGCAAGAGCTCTGTTCTCCAACACCCAGCTCTGCTGTGTCCCAGCTGTGTAGCCTTGGATAAGTCCCTTGACTTCTCTGAGCCCTGGTCTCCCTGTGTGTGAATCGCGCCATGGTGACACCCTTTTTCAAGCCAGTGCTGAGAGGGAGCGGAAGCATGCGTGCAGATTGGGGCTCAAAGGGAGGCTCACGTTTGGACTCAGATGCTTCTGGGCTCTACTGGGGAAGGGGGGAGGCAGACCATCAAGGTGGTTGCCGGGGAGTCATTTTTGAGTACCACCCCCAAAACCCTGGGTGCAGGGATGCAGAGCTCTGTTCTTTAACACCCAGCCTGACACCTCCTAATGAAATGTAAATGAGGGTTCTAACAAGCCTGGCTTGTGCTTGGGAAAAGGTGCCAGCCGACGGTCACAGACAGAACAGATAGGCGACAGGTGCTGGGTGGCGGTGCAGGAGGGCCCTTGGCCTTCTCCTATGGGGTGTCCCTGGGCGGGGGATTCAGGAAGGTGCCTCTGCATGATAAGACCTCAGCCAGGAGGATCATCATCAAAGCTATAGGCCTGGAGACCCGACAGGAAGTCCATCCATCCCAACCATGGAGAATCCGGCTGGCCACTGTGGCTGCCTGCTGGGGCTGCTTGGAAACAACCCGGGCTGACCTGGAAGCACTTGGAATTTAGAGGAGAGGTGCTTCTGTGCCCTGCAGACGCAGGCATGCGGGCACCATGGGATGGCATGCAGGCTTGTGTCAACCCCACTCCCCACTGGGCAAGGGAGGTAAGGCCCAGAGAGGTGAAGCCAATTCTCTGAGATCACAGAGCAAATTAGTATTAAGGCCAGGAAAGCTCAGAAATCATAACCTGACCCTGGGCTTCTGACCAAGGGTTCTAAACTGTGGACCATCCCCCCTTCTCCTTCCTCCAAGGGGAATAGTTCTGAGTGGCTCTGTTGGACCAGGCTCTGGAAAGCTAAAGATGAGCAAGGTCATTGTGATTCTGTCCTCGCAGAGACCAAGGCAGGCTGCCCCATGGAAGCAGTGATGGAGGCCAGATCCAAAGCTTGGCTAGGAATAACCAGGCCAGGTGGAGAGGGAAGTGTCTTGGCAGAGAATAGCTCATGCAAAGGTCCTGCGGCCAGAGGAACATACCTGAGGCACCAGAAGAAGGAAAAGATGGCTGAGGCTCAGAGACTAAGAGGGATCCCAGGGCAGGTTAAATTTCTCCAGCAAATTCTTCCATGTTTGGCCCAGTAAAAGCTCAACACCCGTGTTGTTAGCACTTCCTTTAATTTTTTAAACTGAGTATAATTGAGAGAAAATGCAATCTCTATACTTTTTTAATTCATTTATGCTTAATTCATCAGAAGATGGTAAGATATATTAAAATATCTGCTACCCACTATGGCTGTTGATCCATTTAAAAAATATATCACTCTGTCTTTTTCTTACACTCCTCTCCAAGGATGAGGGAACTAGATGTCCAAAGTCACCAATCAGAGCCAGAGGTGCTAACCTGGACAGTCGGGTGGAAGGAAATGGCCTGTCCCTCTCTTCCCCAGGAGCTGGTCCCGCCAGCTCCATCCTTCACAGTGCTGCGGGTCTGAGTTTGGTGGAATCATCCTGGCCTTCAAGGGCTGCAGCCAGTTGCCTTCAGAGGCAGGGGCTGGGTCTGCCAGGGAAGGGGGGGTAAAATTTTGGGGAAAAATCCTCAGAAATTTGTCAAATCAGTTGGTCAAAGAATTGGCTATGCAGCACCAAGTTCAAAGCCAGCCTCAGCAACTTCACAAGGTCCTAAGCAACTCAGCAAGACCCTGTCCCTAAATAAAATATTTTTAAAAGGACTGGGGATGTAGCTCAGTGGTTACGGGTCCCTGGGTTCAATCCCTGGTACTTAAAAAGAAAAACAAGTGAAAGAAAAGGGATAATGAAGCCCTGTGCACAAGTCCACATGCTCGGGGGCCCTCAGGGCCTCACGCTTTCCTGGCTGCTGCTGTGAGCCCCCAGGACAGGGAGAGTGGGCAGCCCGGTGTGGCTCCCATGCTGACTGCTGTCCCTCTGCACATCTTCCTGGACCAGAGATCTCGTGGCTGGGAAGGTGCAGAAAGGGGGAGGCCAGGGACCCCAGGGAACACCAGGAGCCCAACACCCCAGGCTTCTCCAGCGCTGTTTAGAGCAGTCAGCAAGCAGTCCAGGAAGCCCACGTATTCTTGTTGTTTGTCCTGGTGACCCACACCTGGAGTGCAAGGACAAGCCAGGTAGGAGGGTGCAGTAGGTGCCCTACCCAGCACCCACAGGGCAGCTGCCCAGGGCTCTGTGCTCTTTGGAGGTCCTAGACCTGGGGATCCTGGGGGCACCACCTACCCTACAGGGACCCTGGAGGAGAGTTGGAAGGATTAATAACTCTGAAGGTATATTTAGCCCTGTGCTTATGGACCCAGGATCAGAAGGGCCCCAGTGAACTTGACCACCTTTTACAAGGGTACTGTCTGCTATGGAAGTGGGGTCCTTGAATTGAAGGTGATCAGAAATTACCTAACACAAACACCCAGCATGACTAGCCAATTATTTTGTACCGGGTGTGCAAGGGTAGGAATGGAGGCTGCCAGCTGTTTCCTTGGCACTTGGCATAGAATAGGTGGTCAATGAAAGTTTTTATGTCAAGAAATGTATGAACAAATAAGAAAGTTGATCACTCCTGGGAAAACCTGGCCCAGCATCCGGCCTGGGGAGAGGCAGGAACTGTGGGTCCTCAGCTGTGATGTCTCCCCAGGGTCCTGAGCTCTGTGTGACCAAGTCACACCCCAGGCAGAATGGAGTGTGAGCTGAAAAGGTCACTATGCGCTACCTCCACCGGCACCAGAGGGTCCAAGTTGCTCCCACATCCCCCCTGTGTTGGCTTTGGCCATCCTGGCCTGTCACATTCCTTCCTCCTGAGGCAGATTCACAGCCGGAACCCAGAAAGCCAGGTCCCTGTGCAGACGGGCAGCAGCCGCTGGGCCTTGCTGGGGCCTAGGAGCAGGGGTGTGGTGCTGACAGGCTGCTGACTGCCCCGCGATGGCTCCCCCTGATGGGGCCCCTGCAAGACCAGGTCAGCAGTCCCCAGAGCCCATTCTCCGGGCTCACCTCTCTCCTCACTCAGACCTCAGATGTCACCTCCTCTCCAACACCCCAGCCAGCAGAGGCCCAAATCCAACAAGCCTTCAACATGCAATCTGTGAACGTGCTCATTTCAGTCTCCCGCGCCACCTCTGAACTGCGAGGGAGGAGATGATGGGGAGGGGTCCCCGGGGGGCCGTTCCCGCCTAATGCATCACACGTGCTGAGAGAGGCCAGGCCTGTGGCATTTGCAGCTCGGCCCCCAGCCCCCTTGGGGCTCCGGGCTCCCAGGCACCTCGACGGAGCCAGGAAAGCAGGGGCTGTGGGGCTAGGCAGGGAGGGTCCGTTCTCCCCAGCAAGGCCACCAGAACACACAGGTTGTCCCCTCTCAGATGCGCCCCAGCCATGCCCCACTTCCAAAGCCAAGAGAGGGAGACTTTGACAGTGTCCAGCCCCTGAACACCTTGCAAAGCCCTCAGTCATTAAGTTTAAATCTAAAATAATGAGAATGACCCAGAGTCCAGTCCTTCGCACTGAGCCGGGCACCTGGCAGAGCTATTTTACAATTGTTTGAGGAAGCGACAAGTTCAGAGCTGTATGTGCAAATGAGTACCTACTGTGTGTCGGGCCCTGGAATCAGGGACCTGGGGGAAAGGTGGCCGGTGGGAACCGCAGCAGAGGAAGTGGAGAAATTAGCAGAGAAGTGGGAAAAAAACAGGGCTGCGCTACAAGTCAAAGAGACTTGGTCTCTTGCTAATCAGCTGTGCAACCTCAGGCCAGTTACTTAACCTCTCTGAGTCTATTTCCTCATAAATGAGACAGTCATGATAGATAGAAGCAAAGGAGGTGAATATGAGCCTCTAAGAACAGTGTTTGGCACAGAGAAGGTGTGTAATGAAAGGCTGTGCCCCATGCCCCATCATCTCTGGTCATTCTCAGCCACTATCATGATCCTGGACTGTGCCGCATGCAAGTGGAATCTATTAAGGGAGAAGCGAAAGTCTCAGGTCTTTGGTTCCTCCAGCCTTCAAAGACCCACCATGACCCTGAGCACCCTATAAGCCAGTAGACCCTGTTTCCAGGTCCCCATGGCACTTAACTACTCTCCTGGCCCCAACAGGGACCCCCTTTTCACTCACTGAGTTCTAGGCCACTACCCCAGCTCCCTGGGGAATGGCCCTGAAGCATATTAGGTTGGGAGAGGCCTTTCAGGGGCTGTGGGGTTGCCTTCCTTTCTATGGGACCCAGGAGTAAGCAAGAGCCCCAGTGGTGAGGAGCAGGGTTGGGGCCACACTTGGGGACTTGTGGGTCTCTGAGCCATAGGCCTCCCCGCTGAGAACTCAGCCAGTGGGGAAGGCACAGCAGGGTCCTGGCCACTCTCCCAGAAACGTGGCCTGTACAGTAAGCAGATCCTGCTGGAGGAGGCCAGGAGTACCTCAGAGACGGGGCCTGGCCTCTGTGCAGACACTGGCAGGCTGCAGGAGGGCGGTCCTGTGGGAGAGCCCATGGCCTGTGCCCAGCTGCCCAGGGCAGCAGGAGGGCTGACTGGGACTCCTGGTCTACCAAATACCAACCGCAAGATCTTGAGCAGCGGGTCTCACTTTTTGGGCCTCAGGTTCTTCATCTGCAAAATGAATCTCAATGCCCCCGTTCAATCTGATGATAAAATAAAAACAAAGAACTTGGGGCTGGGGTTATGGCGCAGTGGTAGCGTGCTCGCCTAGCACGCGTAAGGCACTGGGTTCGATCCTCAGCACCGCATAAAAATAAAATAAAGATATTCTGTCCACCTACAACTAAAAAAATAAATATTAAAAAAAAAAAAAAAAACAAAGAACTTCATCAAGAGTACACACTCTGCTGTCGTATGAGACACGGTTACATGGCAGCCTCTCTCACCCACGACCTCCACCCCAGACACCGTCTGTGTCCAGACATTCTCCTGAAAGTCCCACGGGGTCTTCACAAGCTGCGCAGTCAGAACTGAACTTGTTATCTGTCCCCAGCCTGCTCATCTTGGGCACCCCTAATCTGGGCAACTCCATGTACCCAGACCCTAGCCCCAAATCCCTGGCCTGATTGTCATTCAATAAAGTTAATAAAGCATTGAGCACATGGTCCTTGCCCTGAGGTAGACTGTCTTATATGATTATTAAGCTCATCTCATCCTCCTGTGCTGTAACCAAGTGCACTGCACTGCACTGGACCAGCCAGGGCTCCACCGAGCCCATCTTCCCTGAGAGCCCTGCTGACTCTGCACAGGCCCTCTCATTCCCTCCATACAATCAAGCACAGCAGTCCTTTCTACCACAGGACCTTTGCACAAACTGCTCCCCTGACCAGGCTGCTTTTCCCTCCACTGTGCTCATGGTTGGCTCCTGCTCATCTGGTAGGCCCAGGCATAGAGTCCCTTCCCCAGAGGGCTTTCCAGCAGCTGTATCTGAACAGCTCTCCCTGTGCTCTCTACCACATCATTGACCACCTCAAGCCCTGCTCATTTCCGTCAAGTGCTTTAAAAGTGCACCACTATGTTGTGCATACGTCTGCCCACGCCAGGTGAGGCCCAAGAAGGCAGTGGCACTGCCATCGTTCACTGCCTGGCACGTAGTGCAAAGCTCAATACATAAATGTCGACTGAATGTTGAATAAATAAGCTACTTAGGCTCCAGTGAGCAGAGCAGAGCAGAGGTGTGGGGACTTGCAGTCAGAGCCCCATCCCTGCCAGATGGGGGAGGGGCCCCTCCCCCCAAGCCTCAGCCAGGCCACACCTGGCTGCCTGCAGCCAGCAATGCTCAGACCAGCTCACCAGAGACAAATTGGAGGGAGTTCAGAGGAGCAGGCCAGGCAGGATTAAGTGGAAGGAGAGGGTGATTTATAAAGAAAGATAAAAGGGCCGGCCGGCTTCACAAGGCTGGGCTGCAGGAGGATTTCAATAACCGCCTCCAAATGTTGGCAAGGTGCGTGCACCGAGAGAGCAGGGACAACACTCCCACAGTGTCACCAGGACAGACACAAGGGGATCCCAGTGGACTCCGGGGTCCTGAGGCCAAGTGGGACAAAAGACCAAGGCAGGAAGCCCCTGCCGTGGAGGGAGGATACCTCCCCTCACTCAGCAGGCAGGTGGAAGGCGTGCCCGAGCCCCTCTGGGAGCCCAGACGGCATAGGGAGAGAGGGTTCTAGAAACCAGAGGACCAAGCTGATACCTGCACTGAGACCACACACCAAGTCTGAGAAGGAAGATGCCTCAGCAATCTTTCAGACCAGGGCTCAACAAACTATGGCTTGCAGGCTGAATCTGGCTCCTGAGTGCTTTTATAAATAAAGTTTTATTAGAACACACCCACAACCATTCATTTACATAGTATCTATGGTTGCTTCTCAGAACTCAGTATTTGCAACAGAGACTGTATGACTTGTATAGATTACTATCCGGCCCTTTATAGACACAGTGTGCAACCTGTCTCGGAGCACTGATTCTTGAGTATAGTGCACATCACTTAGAAAGGGAAAGAAAATATTCAGAGGAAGAATCCCAATTTTGCCTTAAATTATTTTATCTTAATATTATTTAAATGTACACACAGATATAATTAGGTGATCACCTTAGCTGTTTAGCTCTTACACAACTAGAAAACAAAACCTACTCTTAGATTCAATTCCCATGTAATATCAAAAACATTAAAATTAACAGTGTTAGAATAATACCATGGGAGACAATTTTGCTCAAGAGGCGTTGCCACTTCCAGCCCCGGGGCCTGCCAGGTGCAGAGTGTGCTGGGTAAGGCGGATGTCAAGAGTGCTCCCGACCTCTCTGCTGCCCCTTCAGGGTCCCTCTTCTGCTATGGGCAACACTCGCTCACAGCATCGTGGGCCTTCAGCGATGCAGGCGCTCACTCCACCTATTAGCCTGCGGGAATTCAAGGGCACAGTTCTGACTGGCACACTCAGGACACAGTTAAAACCTGGGGCTGGGGCACAGCTTAGCGGTGAAGCCCTCACCTAGCATGCACAAGACCCTGGGCTCTGACCCCAGGACTGAAACACACACACACACTCACCTCAGACACGACATTTTATGACCATACCTGGGTAGAAGGGGACCAGCCAGGTGAACCAGAAAATAGTTAAACTCATATTTTGAATTACTAGTAAAATGAAATAGAAAATGTACATGTGTGTGTGTGTGTGTGTGTGTGTATATATGTATACATTTTTCAATTTTAGAGGAGGTTCTCTGGTATGAGGACCCCAGTTTGAAAAGCAGAGATCTAGCCTACCCTTCATCCTTTCCAAGTGGGGACACCAAGTCCCTCCGGTCGGATGGGACTTGCCAAAATCACAGCAGGAGCTGAGGTTGCAGCCAAATTTAGATGTGGGAATTGGTAAAGTGTTTTCCTTCTCAGTCCAAGCAGGACCCTGGAAACTCTGAGGAACAGCTGGCCAGAGCTGCTGTATGGACAGCAGCGTTTTGCCCACTGGGTCCCAGAATGGGCAGCCATTAGCTGCAGCCACTGACTACAGTGTGGCTGGCTTCCTCCAGGTGGGCAGGGCAGTGCTTTCCAGACCCCAGAACTAGTGCGGAGACCAGCACACCATCTGCTGGGCTGCAATGGCTTCCAAGAACCTCCCACCAGAACCTCAGAGGCAGAATCTCCAGCAGCGGGACCCTAGCAGCAGCCAAGTCCTCTGACTTGCCCTACAGAGTGTCAGTAGGACCCACCTGGGTTCAGAAAGGACTGGGCCATCAGATCCCAAGTCGTCACTGCCCTGGGGAAATGCTCTGGCCAATGGATATCATGTGGCAGCCACCTGGGCAGCTGCAGGCCGGCAGACTCCCAAACATGGTTGTGACAGCCATTCAGTCATCTGGGGAATCTAGCTTCTAGGAGGCCAGGCCTGGAAAGAGATGAGTGGGCCTCAGGCTTTGCAAGGGTGTGGGCCTTGATTCGAGGCTGCTGCAGCCGGGACAGGCTCCTCTGCACAGTGGGGGAGGCCCACTCAGGTCAGTAGGAGAAGCAGAGAGCACACCCACAATGACAGCTTTCCAGAAAAGAAAAAAGAAAAAGCCGCCTGCACACACATCTCCTGCACAGAACGCCTGTGTGAGCCTGGGGGATGGCCAGTTCAGACTAAAAGAGATTCCAGAAAACCCAGCATGTGTCAGTAAAGGGCCAGAGAGTGAATATTCTAGGCCTTTGTAGACTATATATGACTTCTTCTCCTTCTTCCTCTCCTCCTCCTCCTTCCTCATATTCTTCTCCCTCTTCCCCCTCTTCTTTCTCCTTCTTCTAACAATCTTAAAAATCTAAAAGCCACTCAGCTCACGTGCTGTCTAAACCCACACTGCAGGCTGTGTCCCCCCACGAGCAGTAGTCGGCAATCCCCATTCTGGAAAGCACTGACTAGAAACATTCCCTACAAGATCACCCTGGCTTTCCCCACAGAGCCGTAAACACCTGAGGAGCGATTATGTTCTTCCCCTCACACACACACACATTCACGCTCGTGTGGATATACACACTCAGCTTCCACTGGGCTAAAACACATTCCTGGGAAATAACTTCCAAACTTGCAAAGCATGCTTGTGCCCTAGAATTAGTTCAGGGTCAGTGTGTTACGAGCAACCCCACAGTGTCCAGGGCTGAGAAGTGAGTGGCTCTTCCCATGGCCGTGGCAGGCACAAGTGGAGATCAGAGCTCAGAGCTCGGAGGAAGGACCTTGTGGTGAGCTCATCTGAAGGTCTCCAAACTGCCCCTTAGAGCCACGGGGACTTTGGAGGAGAGCCTCTTAAGGTCACCACTTAAGGCTGCCACACCAAACCAACAAAGGTGCTCACTTTTGCTATCGCAGGCACTGGATCTCCCTCCTCAAGTTCATCTGAAAACAGCGTTTTGTGGCACAAAGAGATGAGTGGGTGTTCAACCCAGTGCCTAGCCAGTCACTTCATGCCTAGCCTTTCCAAAAGTTCCAGCAAGACTGACCCATGTGCCTGCTTGTCTGGTGAAGTAGAGGAGAAGCAGCGATCTCCGATAGCGCAGGTGCTCTCTGCTTCGCCACAGTCCCCACCACTCCCTATGGCCTCATACCCACCTGTTTCACTAATTGGTAGTAACTGCCTGGTGCCTGGAGGCATTTGAATTTGTAGCTCTAACTCAATGCTGTCTTAGCTTCAATAAAGAAGAGCAATAGTGGTTAATTTAGTGAGGCCACAATGAAAATTCAACTCAACTTGCCAATTTCTTGAGATCCAAAATATCAACCTAGCCAATAGTTGTCACTTTCTGCAAGTCTCAGGTGACCCTTGACTAATCCTGATTTTTTTTAATCCTATGGAATTATTTATATCCCACTACATTCCAAAAAGTATTTGGGGCAGTTTGTAAATATGCACGTCACAATAAAATTTTAAGAATAGATAAGGAAATCTGAAGGGAGGAAAACCAGATGAGAACAGATGAGACCGGAGAAGTTAGGACACAGCAATACATGTTGGAAAGGTTTGCATGGTTTTTAATGGTAAGCAGAGATTTGGAGGTTAGGATGGCTAATGGAAGCTCTCCATGGAACCTCGCTCCCTGAAGAGCTAAAGAAGTTAATTTAAACCACAATAAAAAGAAAAGACAAGGAGCGGGCTGTTGAAAGCAGAAGAGAGCTCAGCCCAAGCCTGAACTTCAAAAGCATCAATCAAGGAAAGAAATGGGGAAGGGAGCAAAGCAAAGGTGGCCACCCCCACTGCCCAGCCCCAGAAGCCACTTTGGGGTCAATAAGATCATAGTGGGTCTCACAAAACCCCTCAGATCTAGGGTGAAGCTAACTGAAAGGGAACCCCACAGCCTGGCCTCCATTGACTGGGGGATAATAAAAAGAATCAACTATTGATTCATAAAACAACACCACAGATGCGTCTCAAAGGCTCACGTGAACGATTCTAGACACAAACATTCACATACAGCATGATTCCATTTATAGAATAGCCTGAGGAAAGCAAAACTATAGGCAGAGGAAATAGATCCATGGTTGCCAGGGGCTGGGAGAGAGGACTGACTACAGAAGTGCATGAGAGAACCTTCTGGAATGATAGAAATAATGCACATCTTGATGGTGGTGATGGTTGCACCATTGTACATTTTGCCCAAATTCATAGAGCTGTACAACTAGAGAAAGACAACTTTATTTTATGTCAGTCATACTCAATAAACCAGAGTTTAGAAAGTAAGGTAGCCATGGGGGCGCGGGAAATAGAATTATCTTCAAGTACAAAGGGAAGAAAGTCAAGAAGCCAACTACACCCCATTAGGTCAAAATGCATGTCCAGAGAGTGCTGCTCAAGCAGGAACCAAACAAAAAGTAAGGACCTCAGGAGGCCCAGGTGTGGGGCAGTCCCCCTGAAGGGGAAGAGAAACCAGGCAAAGACAGACACGAGCAAACCATGGAGGAAAGATTAGCTGAACCACAGAAGGAAATTCTTCACAAGTGCTTTAATTGAGGAAAAGTGTAGTAAGTACATGACTCCATGCTTAACAGAGCTCAAAATGAACACCCCATCCCGCTGAAAAGACTGACACCGCCAAATGTGGCCAAGCATCTGGAGCCACTGGAACCTCCCAGTGTTGCCTAGGGCCGTGTAAGAGAATACAACAATCTGGAGAATGTTCTGGTAGTTCTTATGAAATTAAACATATATCCACCCTATGACTCAAAAATTCCAATCCTAGGTATTATCCAAGATCAGTGAAAGCACATGTTCACAAAAGGACTTGCACAAGAATGTCCCCAGCAGCTTTATTCATTATAGTGACAACCTGGAACACTGCAGGTGTCTAGCAACAAGAGAAGGGATGAACAAACTGTGGGACATCAAACATGGCAAACTACTAAGCAGTAAAAAGGAACACTCACTGATAAAGGCAACGGTGGAGATGAATTCGAAAAATATTATACTGAGTGAAAGTGTAAAATCCAAACACAAAATGGAGTCACTCTGGCTCAGGCCTGCACGTATCTGCTAATCTGCTCTTTGTGCTTCTGTGATTAATGCTTTGCTATGCTTGCTTCTCACAGGTGGGAGGGGGTGGCAAAACCACAGGCTGCCAGACCCCCTGGCCAGTTACCTAAAGTTCCAGGAACTGAAAGAGAACATAGGAGGCGCTGTCACGGTTGAACTGTAAATAACTATAGATTGAATATCTGCCAAATCATGTTTTCCTGAGTCATGTAGCTAGCCCACCCTACAATAACCTCTGAAATCCTCACTTTGGGGTCACTCTCTGAAGGGAAGGAGAGCTGACCCCAATCGATTGGCCTGTGTGCCTATTTCCTCAATAAACTTTGCTGCTTCTACAGAGTTGTCTGGGCTGCACTTCTTGGGGAGAGGTGCGGGTTGGATGCAACAAAAGGAGCCGCGAGCAAGGGGGTCCATACTCTGTGGTGCCATTTGCAGGACGTTCTAGAGCAACACAACCAATCTGTGGCAAGAAAAATCAGAGCAGTTGCTGGAAGCAGGTGGGAATGACTGTTGGCCAAGTCTTGCTGTAATGGTGGCTTCAGAAGAGAGGCAGAGGAGGGGCAGGAGGGAGATTTCTGAGGTCATGTTCTGTAGCCTGACAGGGGTCTGGAGTATCCAGTGTGAAGTATGTACTTATTAAAATTCATCCAATGTATGCTTGAGAATCGTGCATGTCATTGTTATGTAAATTTATCTCAAAAGAGAACATGTGATAAACACCTAAAAAGAAAAGCAAAGTTAAAAGGCTAATGCAAAAATCCAGGTAATACCTACATGGTCGCTTGCTGCAAATGCTTTTGCTTTGCTATGCGTGTTAATTTCTCAGAATAAATTTTCCAGAAGAACTCATCCAATGGTACCATTTAAGATTTGTGTACTTCACTGTACACGAATTTTCCATCAAAGGGAAATTTACCACAAACAGATAATGAACTCTACTTGATGTTCTGAATGCTCAAGTATTTAGAGGACTGTATCTTGATATCAACACTTGCTTCTAAAAAGTACCATGCAAAAGTACAATGCAGAGGTGGAGTAAAGGGTGGATTGATTCGGATACATGACAGAGCAAGGGGACTGGAATTTTAACTGTAGAAGTTGTGTAGTGGGTACACAGGTGTCCACTATAAATTTTTTTCAACTTTTCTGTATCTCTGAAGCTTTGCAGAATAAGATGATACAGGGATGAGAAAATGACTGAACAAGAGGAAAATGGAAATTGTAGACCAAAGAAATAAATTATGGACCAATCTACAGTATTTAAAAATGAATAACTTAATTAAAATCAGCAAGAACAACCCAGATATGGCTAAAAATAAAATTACTGGCACAAAGGAAAGGCTTGGATAATCACAAAGAACATAGATGAAAAAGACAAAGAAGTCAGAACAAAGAGACTCCAACACGAGGTAATTAGTGTCCGAGGACAGAGAAACCACAGAAGGAATGGAAAAAGTCCTGAATGGGAAAGTACTGAATGATATGATACAGCCCTGTCTGAAGAGAAAGAAAAACTTAACCACAACACAGCATGTTCCACAAAAAGAACACTCAGGCACAAAGTTCAACACTACCATGTGTCCTAATTAATTTAATTTCAATGAAGTTTTAACAAATCCTCAAGAATACAGACATAAAAAGAAAATGGGCACCAGTGCAAGAGAGGGCGAGGCTGCTCTGGGGCTCTCCAAGGTCACAGTCAACCTCCAAGACAATGGAAGGAGACTACCATGTTCAGCAGGAGAGGAAGGGAGTGTCATTTAGAGATTGATCAAAGTCCCCTTCCAGGTCTAAATCTGCAAGTTCAAAACGCTCATGACTGTGGTAAAATGTTGGCACCCACTGAGGCAGAGCTGATATCCGGGGTTTCTTGCCTCATGGTCCAGCTCTGAGATATGACTAGGATGTGTGGACAGATGTGTGACAGGCTGCATCTATCCTTGGGATTATCTAATGACTTTGCTGGATTCTCAGCTAAAATCTGAAGTTGAAAAAAGCTGACCAGAAAGTAACTGGGACTGACCCTGACATGTGAGGAGAGGAAATGACTGTCAACATCTAAATCCAGAAAGAGCCTTTTCCAGGTCTTCTAGACCTGGAAAAGAAAACCCCTGGGTCTTAACAAGGAGGAAAAGTTTTGGGGGGCCTCAAGGTTTTCCTCAACCCTCAGATTCACATTTTTACCTTTCTGGAAGCTAATCCTATAGTTTGTTGTTTTTTGTTTGTTTGTTGTTTTTAATCACCAAAAGAAAAAAGTGAAACAGGAACAACACTTGTATAGTCTTCTTGCTTTCTGAAATGATTAAACTGGAGCATAACAAATACCCAAATGCTCTCTTAACAGAATGGATGTTTCTTAGAGTCATGTTCCTGGAAATGGGGCTGGACGTGATGGACAGCAGACACCAGCCAAGAGGGATTTAGTTTTTCAAACTCTGAATCTGATGCCTCTGGCACAGCTGAGAGAGTCCACTGGGGCAGGAGGACAGTACTTTCTCAGAAAAGATTCACTTCACAAACTGAGGTGTGTGAACTCCCAGGTTACAGGAGGGTTAGTGGGGGATGGTATTTTTATATGAAAACAAACTTGAGTGCATCTTGGAATCAAGAATAAGATTTATATTCATTTTCCAATTCAATATCAGAAAAATGTCCTCCTGGCCATGTGTCTTCAGGGGGACATGGCTATTCTCCTCGGGCATGAGGGGTACTTACATGGCTATGGGGAAGCCCAGGATCAGGAATCTCCAAGGGCTAAAATAGTTCCACTATCAAGTGACACTTTCCTGAGCAAAAAAAAACTGTCCTCTAAGAGATGGTCTGGTCAACCTGCATATCCAAACACTGTACAGGGAACTTGCAAAAAATACACGCATGCGCACGTACCACCCTCTCAGGTTGGAGCAGAGCAGTCTGCCATCAGAGACCACCGTTCTACAGCCCTCTCCACTCTCAGGGCTTCTCCGAAGCCCCATGCAGACTCGCCTCACTCTCAGGGTCCTTCTCTCTGAAACTCCTGCCCTGTGGTGACAAACATCTGACCTTTTCCATCCACTGCAGAGCAGTATCCTTGCTGGTGCCTCATCTCACTAAGCATTGCCAAAGCACAGGAAGGGACTCCTGTCAATCTACATAATGCTTGCCACCAAAGTACAGGTGTGTGAGCTCATGGAGCTCAGATCGCTGACACTGGAGTGATGAGCAGAGACAACTCTGCCAAGGATCCCCTCCTCCTGGCTCTTATTGAGTGTGTTTATTTGTCCAGCAAATGTTTTGTCAAGTTCGAACTCTGGGCTGGTCCTGCTTGGGCCCCTAAGGTTCAGAGTCCATCACTGTAGAGCTGATGTCCAACAAGGAAGATGTCATTAAATAAGTACACACATATTCGTACATGGGGAGGTCACAGCATTAACCAAGTGTCCATGTTCATGAGGTTTCACTGGCAAACAAAAGCTATCAGTGATCCTACCACTTAGAAGACCACTTTCCACTTAAATGGCACACATGATGTTGGTACCTGTCGCAGCCCAAAGAGTTTTGATCCATCTCTCCTTGTTTTTTGTTGTTGTTATTGCTTACCTGACAGTGGAATGCAAGTGCAAAGAGAAATTGAAGACTTTACCAAAGCTGTGGGATTTTATAAGGTTCATACAAGTAATATACTTAAAGCCCAGACCTCACCAATAACAGATGAGTCTTTGACAGTTAGGCCAGGAACAACAGAAAGAGAGGGATTTACAGGGATGGTGACTTGATGGCCAAAGCAGAAGGACTGGACCATCAAGTGGTCAAGGGAAGCTCTTGGAAAACTAATAAAGCTCTAGAGAAGTTTTGAAATCAACAGGTTTTTAATGTTGATATTGCAAACATTTAAAATCTATATGCATATATATATATGAAACAAAAGAAATCATATAATGTCACTATCCAATTTTGTTGTAAAAAAATTATATTCCTTGAAATTATTGCTACCTGATTCATCCTTTGTCCATTCAAAACTTCAGTGTATGGTTGGAATTAGAATCTAAAATTTGGCAAGAGCAAGATAAAAATAGATTGATTTGCATAGCTTTCACACTTGGTTTTCAAGATAAAGCCTGAATCGAATGTTTTTAAAGTCCCATTTCCTGCAAAATACTGGTTCCCAGGTTAAGGGACTTGGTCTAAGTCAGCCTTTTGAGATGAGAGTCCCCATGGTGAGGAGGCCTTCTGTCATCACAAGCTACAAAGGAGACTCCAGAGGCTGTGAGCTTCCTGAGGGGCTTCACTGGTCTAGGGAAGTGTCTTCACAGCTGTGACTCTGATGTGACAGGAGACTGGAGAGGAGGTGGAGGCAGGTGACACAATCGAAGAATGGAAAGAGGCCAGCATGGCGGGAGGCAGGAGGGAGAAGGGCAGGAGATGAGTTTTGCAGACACAGCCGGTTTGAAGACCAAGTTGTTGCTTCTCATAATATGGTCAGTGTGCAGCCCTTCCAGTGTTTAAGGGAGAAGGAGGCACTTCTTGATTGAAAGGGCTCCTGTGGGCGTCACATGGCAGGCACCATCTCACTCCTTGTTATCAAGAACAGCCTCCCTGGACATCTTGTTTCTTCCAGAACCAAAACAGTTCAAGATTTCCAAACCTAATTCAAACTTCTCAATTTTAGGAACTTGCTAAGGGACACAATTTCACTGCCAATAATAAGACAATGATGAGGAAAGTCACGGAAGCAAGAGACCTAGCCGGTGCCTGGAGGTTGGGTCTGCACTCCAAGACTTAACGCTTCCAACCATCGTGAAGTAACAAGGACAGGGCTTGACCTCTCATCTTAAACAACCAAAAGTAGGCAAGGTATGAAGAAAGCAGTTTTCAGACAGTGAACAGCAAACAACACCAGGCAGTGGTCCTTAAAAGAGTTAGGCCAAGCACAGTGACACACAGCTATAATCCCAGCCTCTTGGGAGGCTGAGGCAGGAGGATTGCAAGTTCAAAGCCAGCTTCAGCAACTTAGGGAGGCCTTAAGCACCTGTCTCTAAATAAAATATAAAAAGGGTTGGGGATATTGCTCAGTGGTTAAGTCCTCCTGGGTTCAATCCCCAGTACCAAAAATAAAAGAAAGGAACTTAATGAGGTGGCCCCCAGATTGCCTGCCTTCCTGCTGGAGAACACAGCAGGAGGTGGGGGGAAGACCCAAACAGAGCCCAACGGTCTCTCTGAGTTGAAGAGATACACTTAGGAACTCAGGGTGGACAAGAGGCCCAGACTTTGAGGCTGGAGCAAGGACCTGTGAGAAGAAAACATCACAGAGCAAAAGGTTGCTCAGAAAAGGCCCCAGCTATCTGCTCCCTCCAGG
Source organism: Geosciurus inauris (assembly GCA_004024805.1). Lineage (NCBI taxonomy): Eukaryota > Metazoa > Chordata > Mammalia > Rodentia > Sciuridae > Geosciurus > Geosciurus inauris. The sequence continues at coordinate 227,832 of PVHX01000668.1, forward strand.
ATCTTCAGCTGGTTACTGATGTTGTGAGCACGTGAAAAAACCACTCAGAACAGGGAGAGAAAACAACAGCAGCAGGAAAGATGAGGCAGAATAATCATCAGTGTTCACACATACATGGACCCTAGCCAGAGTAGAGCAACATCACAATATAGCACGCAGCAGAATCTCCAAAGGGTATTACCAGTCCTGGACTAAATACTGCTTGGGTGCCACCAAACAAACTTGGAGACAAGCTCCAAAGGATCAAGTCATTTCTAAATAATTCATCTGCATCCCAGAGCAAGTTCAAGAACACTTAAAGGAATACCAAAAAAAAAAAAAAAAAAAAAATGAGCACTCAATAAGGTAAGATTCACAATGTCTGGCATTCAAACAAAAATGTGTAGGCACACAAAGAAGCAGGCAAATTGATCTCACAGTGAAGAGAAATGTCAACCAATGGAAACACATCCATAAGTGACACAGATAGTTAGTACTTATGGATGGGAGTCCCAGCTCCACCACCAGAAGACCTCTACAATGATGATCATTATAGCAAGACCCACAGAGGGAAGTGACCTTATGAGAGCCACCAGATTAGTCACTGGAATCTGGAGAGGAAGGAAGAATGTGCCCATCACACTGAGCAGCCTTCATTCAAGATGGCTCTTGCCTCATGGCTCACCCCAGGCTCCTAGAGCTCAGGAACAGCCTTTTCACAGAATGTCACAATTCTGTTATGACTTTTAGACTAGTAAACGTGAAACTCATTTCAGTTATTCACTAATTTAAAACAAGGACTCTCTCTGAGGAAAAAGGAAGGCATGAGTGAGTTTGAGTCACGTCAGTTAGAAAATCAATCTATCCAGCAGGCTTTCAAAAATATTATTCAATCAAGTGCATTATCAAGCACTCAATCAACATTGCTTTTTATTAGAAAGATAGCACATTCTGGGTGAGCAGCAACTTTCTTATTCAAACCTCTGCTTCCCTATCTGTTATCTGTTCTGCCATCTGTATCTTCTGTTTAAATTATGAGGAAAAATTAAGTCATTCGAGAGACAAGCATTCTACGATAACTGAAGAATATTCTGTATTGCAGTGATTATATTAATGCTGAGCTGTGTTAACATGTAAATGCTTTTCTAAAGTCAAGTGTAAGAACACAATACTGGGAGCCAGCAATTTAAAAATGGAAAAATCTTGTTATATATTCAAAATGACTCATCTTGGGAATAACCTTTCCCACAACAGGAACACAGTTAATTTTTAACATTCTCTGAATATAAAGTGGGAACCCAAATCCTCAGCTTTGACTTTACCTGGTGACTTCATTCCTTTCATCTTCATTACAGTTGTTAAAACACAAAGCAACGCATGCCTGCTATACCAGGAAAATCCACCCAAAGATGTTGAAGGAACACTTACCTTCCTTTACAACATGTGGTGCCTGCTCCCAGTGCACCCACGTTCAAGTTGGACCAGCACATCCAGGGCTTTGGTTTGGTTTGATTCAGTGCTGGCTAAAATAGGATCATATGGTATTACTCTAGAGTTAGCTTTGACATTGAATGTGTCATATACCCTATCCTCACCAACACAACAATTTATTCAAAGGACATAAAAGTGGTTTTCTTTTTTCTTTCTTTTTTTTTTCCATTACAAATAATGTTGGAGGAAAAAAAGAAATCCTGATATGTATGTCCAGGGTGGGAAATCCAGAGGTCAAGGTGCTTGTAGATTTAATTCTCTCAAGTAGTATTTCAGAACCAAAGGAAAAGCCCATGTGTTCCTGATAGCTATTGTCAGATTATTTTCTTCCAAAAAAAAATTTTTTTTTGCAACTATACAATTCACCAAATATAAATGAAAGTACCTGGATCCTTTCAGTGTATATTCTGGAACTTTGGGAGAGATACTTGACCACTCCTAGCCTAAAAATGGAAATAACACATACGCATAAGTAGTACATGGTGGGCAGCTCAGCACATGGAAACTGCTAACAAAAGGGTCTTTTTAATGTTACAAAAAAAAGTATTATTTTGAATCCTTATATTAGAACAGTTCTGTCATGAGTTATTTATATTCTTGGGCTGTTTCACGTCTTAACTCCTTCCTAGATTTTTTTTTAACCATTCACTCTTTAGAAAAGTGTCTTGAGAATGTTTCTTCAGGAACCAATCCATGGCTGAGATGACTGACAGTGACCAGCAGTAGCAACTTCTCCTACACGAGATGGTGTGTTCTCTGTTTACTTGTTTCCCAGTGAAGACCAAAGGCCCCAACTAAACCATATAGGGTGTCTGAACAGAATAGACACAGACCCACAGCAGCCAGGACTGGGCCCAGTCCTATTCCCATCAGCGTGACCTCAAGACATGATTTAACTTGTTGGAGCCTCAGTTTCCTCAGCTGTGAACTGAGAATACTACTCTCTTCCCTAGCACTGTTGATATGCTGGTTTGAATGGAATATTCCCCATGGAAACTATCCAGAGGGGAGGTCAGTGAAACCAACAACACCACTCTGGTTCCAAGCACCTGGGCTGTCTCTGCACCCAGGAGAGATGTTCCCAGGAAGATCCTGCCATCAGGATGATCTGAGTTCTCTCTCAGCCTCCCCAGCTGTGTTTTCTGGCCTTCCATGTCCCCAGATGCATGAGTGGAGGATAAGGAGATACACTCTCAGACCCACTGACACTATAAGCATCCTGTTGATTTGGTTGGTTTGTGACCCTATGGGCCTGTTTGAGGTCAACCCCAGAGCCCACGACGCTTATATGGAGACACTGCTGGCTGGTATGGTGCCTCTTCCCAGCTCCCTCCTCCCTGTAGATCTCAAGCTGTGGCTGGTGTTAATTTCTGAGGTCCTGGCCACCCTTGTCCACCTGTCTCCCAGCAGGTGACCTGAAAGCAGAGCCCAAGCTGTAAAACCCAATATCCTGCAATGGGCATGTTGAATTATTTATCAGCATCTTCTCTTCTTCCCACCCAGGCCCCCAGCCCACCATCAGGCCTTGTGGAGCCAAGAGCTTTAGCTCTGCTTCAGTATCTGTTGCAGTTTCTAAGAAAACAGGAAACATGTTTTTGTTACTCCACAACAGGCTCGGCCATTTTCAAGTGTTTTTATGGTGCCTGGAATGGTCCACCAATGTCCTCCGACTGAATGTCATCTCTAATTCCTCTCCAGAAGGCCAGTCCTGCCTCGCTCATCCAGGACCCCACATGCTGCAGAGCTGCAAGCAACACTCTCCAGAAGGCCAGAAAAATCTAAAAATCCATCTCTTTGCATCCAGGCTCCATCTCTCTGTCCACAGGCCCAGCAGAATTCTTCCCTTAGCTAATAATAGCATTGCCAGCTTGAAAGAAAAAGGGGGGAAAAGTCTCTAATGCTTCATTTTAGCAGCTGATAATGTAAAATAGGGTGGCATTTGGAGGCCGAGGATGATGCCAGTCTCGGGGGAAAGAAAGGTGTTAACTTCTAATAGCTTTTCAGTAATAGCCAAGCATCTGCCATCCCCCTTATTTTTTATAAAAAAAGGGGGGGCTTTTAAAAATTAATAGAGCTGAATGTGCTTCACACTGAGGAGAATGCCAGATTAATACGTGCATTAAGGGATGCTTTGGATTGGAAATAATTATGGATGATGACAGGGAGCAGGGTCTACGGGTGGCGCTCACAGGAATGCATTTTAAAAAGCAGTTTAAAGAGCCTTCAGATGTTGGTATTATCCTGCGTGACCAAATTAAGAGCAAATGAGAAAAGTTTATCTGGCATTTTGGAGTATTGAAAGGGCTTAGTGCTATAAATTATACAGTATGAGGATAGGAAATGGTGAGTAAATTCATGTTAAATATTATTGGCAGTTTAAATTGCAACTGCTTTGTAAAGCATTAAATATTTTAATTTGGAATTATAAGGACGAGCCATGACATTCCTTCCACTACCAAAAAATTCAGATTGTTCTTACTATTTATTTGTCAGCACAAGATATTTGCCTTGATCAGAAATTCCTCTCTTTCATGATCAATTTGTGCTATAATGTTGCATAATCATGATTGGTCGGTGCTTAAGGATTGGTTTAGAACTCCTAAGACAGGACATGTCAAAATGTTGCTCCAATCAGCCATCAAAGGAGTGTGCTGTAGTCACAGATGGGGCTAGAGTCTGTCAATATTCATTCCAGACTGACCCAGGCTTTTCTTTCTGACTGTGCTTTGGTTGGTCGGAGATAGAGGCCAGGGTCTTTCAGGGTCAGAATCAGGCATGGCCAAGCAAATGCCAGGTTTATGGTAAAGGGCAGTTGCTCATGCCCATAGAGGAAGCTTACCCAGTATAGTCCACAAACATTCTCATCTCTGCTGGTGTACATGTTTATTGCCTGTACTTTTCTGAAAATCAATTTGGCACCATTTGTAGCTTTCAAAAGATAAACGCCTAACAATCCCATTTCTAATAGTTTCTCCTGCTCAGATAAGAGCACAACGATGTTGATTGCTTCAGTATTCATAAAAAAACAAATATTAAGTAACCTAAATGCCAAATAATGAAGAATAGTTTTAACAAGGCATAGCACATCCATAAAATGAAATACAATTACTTTAAAACTATGTTGTATATTCCTGTTTTCACTCAGGAATGGAAGATCTGAAAAGAGAATCATTTCCACCCTCACAAGAAAAAATTAGTCAGACAAACCACAAAATTACTATATTAGTTGGATCTTTGGAGAGCTGACATCATAGGACAGCCAACTAACCAGAAATCTGGATAAGTACATGGAAGGAAAAAAAGGACATGAGCACTTATTTAACTGAGGGAGACACAACTAGGCACTTAAAAGACAAAGGATAATGAGGCAGAAGAAATATATGAAGAAATAAAAGCCAAATATTTTCCAAAATTAATGACAGACACCAAACCACAGATCAAAAAAGGTCAGAGAACACAGAGCAAGACAAATATTCAATTAAAGAAAAATCAACCAACCGCATAGGCACATGAGGTGGGGATGGGGAGAAAAAAAATAATGATTATAGTAAACCACCCATCAAACAAGAAGTAAATGAAGCTTTAAAGTGCTGAAAGAGAAAGAGAGAAATTCTGTCAACCCAGAATTCTATACCCAGCACAAATATTTCTTAAATGAGAGAGAAATTAAAAACACTTTCAGACAAATAAATGAATTCATTTCCAGCAGGCCTACACTAGAAGAAGCATTAAAGGAAGTTCTTCAGGTCTAGGACAATATCAAGTATAAACCTGAACAAGCTAAACAAAGAAAAACACTGGAGCCCGGGGAACAGTGGAGCACATCTGTAATCCCAGCAGCTCAGGAGGCTGAGACAGGAAAATCACTAGTTCAAAGTCAGCCTCAGTAAAAACAAGGTGCTAAGCAACTCAGTGATACCCTGTGTCTAAATAAAATCCAAAATAGGATTGAGGATGTGGGTCAGTGGTCAAGTGCCCTTGAGTTCAATAGCCATTAAAAAAAAAAACAAAAAAAAAACACCAGAATGGAAAAGAGAAGATAAAATTCATCTTTTTCTTAGTAGTGTCCAAAAAATAACTATCTAAAGTGAAAATACTAGCAATATATTGTGCTCATAACATGTAAAAGTGAAATGTATCACAAGGAGTTGGACGGAGGAATTAAGAATGCTCTGGGAAGGTCCTTAGACAGTATATGAAATGGCATATTATTTGAAGGTGGACTCTGACCAATGGTGCATATTATAAACCTTATGAAAACTACTAAAATGATTTAAAAGAAGTATGATCAATAGGAGAAAATGAACTCATGTTTAAAATATTTAAGTAACATGAGAGAAACCAGTAACAGAGAAAAAAGAAAAAGAATAGATGAGACAAAGTGGCTAATGAGATGCTAAATTTCAATCCAAACATTTCAATAATCACATTAAATATGAATCATCTAAATATATGTTAAAAGAGGTTGTCAGAAAAGCCTTATTTTACAAAAATAAAACTCAACTATACAGTGTTTACCAAAAACCCACTTTAAATAAAAAGACATAAATAGGTTCAAAGAGCAAAGATTGGGAAAGTATGTTATGCAAACACTAACCAAAATAAACGGGAATCCCTATATTAGACTTCAGAATAAAGAATGTTATCAAAGATAAGGAATATCATATAATGATAGAAGTCAAAAAAGACATAATCCTAAACATAGACATTCTTAAAAACAGAACTTCAATACACATGAAGCAAAAACTGGGAACTGAGAGGAGAAATAGATAAATCCATAATTTTACCTGGGTGCATGAATATATTCTCTCAGTGATTAGGAAGTAGACATAAATTATAAGGATAGAAAAACCTAGGCAACATTATCAAGCAAATTGAGGTAATTGACAATTATGAAACATTCTAGCCCCAAATCACAAAATGTTTTAAGGGCACATATGAATTTAATATATATTCACCAGGATAGACCATAACCTGGGGCATTAACTTCAACAGTTTCAAAAAGAGTACAAATCATGCAAACTATATTCTCAGATCACAGAAGAATTTAACTTGAAGTCAGTATCAGATATTCCAAAAACATCCAAATATTTGGAAATTAAACAGAATACTTCTAAATAATCCAAAGAGGAAAGAAATCTCAATGAAAATTTTAAAATTATGTTGAACTCCAATCAGATGAAAACATAACATTAAAAAAACTTGTACGATGTAGCTAAAGCAGTGTCTAGGGATTATTTTATAACATTGATTTCTTATATTTGGAAGAAGAAAAGTCTCATATCAGTAAAAACCTCTAGCTTAAGAGAGTAAAAAAAGAACAAAGTAAACTCGAAGCAACCAGAAAGGAAATAACAAAGATGACAGCCAAAATTATTGAAATTGAAAATTAAAATGATAGACAAACTAAAAGTGGATTCTTTGAAAAGATCATTAAAATTGATGTTTTTAAATCAATCAAGAAAAAAAATAAGATTCAAGTTGACCAACATCAAGAATGAAAAAAGGGGACATCACTACGGATCTACAAACGTGAAAAGGATAAGAATGGAATAATAGGAACAACTCTATAAATTGGGTGATTTAGACTAAATGGAACTATTTTTTCCTTTTCCTGGTGCTTTATAATTGCACATAACAGTGGGATCCATTGTTACATATTCACACATGCACATATATAACAGTATGATTTAGTCAGTTTCATGCCACAGTACATTCCTTTGCCTTCCCCTCCTCTCTCTTCCTGGTCCCTTTCCTCTACTGATCTTTTCGTTTTCAGGAGATTTCCCACACTTCCTGGGTTTTTTGTTTTGTTTTATTTTTCCTTTTTTCTTTCTCACTTTCACATACAGAAAACATACAACACTTGACTTTCTGAGTTCAGCTTGTTTCATTCAACATGATGTTCTCCAGTTCCAACCATTTACAAGGAAGGAAAGGACAAAATTTTATTCTTCTTTAGGCTGAATAAAATTCCATTGTGTATATATACCACATTTTCTATCCATTCATCTGTTGACACCTAGGCTAATTCTATAGTTTGGCTATAGTGAATTATGCTCTAAAAACATGGGTCTGCATGTATTGCTATAGGATGCTGACTTTAATTCTTTAGGATAAATACCAAGGGGTGGTATAGCTGGGTCATATGGCAAAAATGAAGCCATTTTTTGAAAGACACAAACTACCAAAACATTCTGAAGAAGAAACAGATAACCAGAATAGTTCTGTATCCGTTGAAGACATTGAATTCACAGCTAAACAGATTCCAACAAAGAAAACTCTAGAACTAGACTGTTTCACTGGTGAATTCTATCAGACATTTAAGGAAGACATAATTCCCATTCTACACTATCTTTTCTGGGAAAAAAAAATGAGAGAACACATCCAATACATGCTGAGGCCAGCATGACCTAAATACCAAGACCAAAGACATAACAAGAGAAAAGAAGCCAATATCCCTCTTGAACACAGACAAAAGTCCTCCACTAAGAATTAGAAAACAGAACCAGGCAATATATAAAAAGAATGACACATCACAACAAAATAAAGTTTATTCTAAAGATGCAGGGTTAATTCAGCATTTAAAAACCAAACTACGGAAATGGCCATGTCCACAAATTTAAGAAACACCATTTGATCATCTTAACAGATGCAGAAAAAAAAAATCTTGAAAAAAATCAAACATCCATTCATGTTCTTTTTAATATCAAAAAAATTAGGAATAGATCAGACATCTACAAAAATACATAAAGCTAACATCATCTTTAATGCCAGAAAACTGAACACCCTTCTCCTAAGATTCTCAGCAAGGCTAGGACACGGCTCTCTTCATCCTGTTCAACATCTTACTGGAAATTCTATCCAGCCTAAGTCAGTGAAAAACAAAGACCAAAGGCATATAAGTGGGAATAGATTAAATAAAGCTGCCTTGATTAACAAGCAATATTGATGATGGTCTAAGTAGAAAATTGCAAAGAATCTACCAAAAAACTTCTTAAACTAAAAGTTGCAGGATTTTTTTTGAAAAGTCAGTTTACAAAAATGCATTATATTTACCCATACTAAAAACAAACAAGTCAAATTCAAAATTTTAAAAACTGTGCACAATAGGTAGCACCCCAAAAAACTGAATACTTGGGTATAATCAAAATGTGCAGGATCTGTATGCTGGTGATTACCCAACTCTAATGAAAGAATAAAAACCCTAAATAAGTTGAACTTTCATGTTCATGGACTGGAGACTCAAAATTGTTAAGGTATTGATTCTCCCCAAATTGGTTTATCCATTCAGTGCAAACCAACCAAAATCACAAGTAAGCCTGTTTTTTACCTATCAAACTGTTTCAAATTTGTATACAGAAAGAACAACCAGAAAAGCCAAAATAATTTTGATAAGGAACAAAGTTGCAGAACTCATACTTCAATTTCATACTTACTATAAAGTTATAGTAATCAAGAGAGTAAGGTATTGACAGAAAGGATAGAGACATGTGCTTCATCACTCTCCTTTTTCTTACTGGGCCAGAAAGTGGACAGACTTCCTCTGCCACACATTCCTGCACCCTGACACCCTGTGCTGCTACAGGCCCAAAGAAATCAGACCAAGTGATCAAAGACTAAAATCTCTAAAACTGTGAATGAAAATAAACCCTTCCTCCCTCTAAGTTAATTTTCTCAGGCATTTGGTCATAGTAACAGACAGCTAACGCATTAATGTTCAAGCAGAAACAGCATATATTCTCAAAGTATCACTTCCAACAAATTTATTCATTGTAAAGGATAAAATAACACCTGTACATCAGACAAGCCCAGCAGAAATCACTTTAGCCAAGTGACCAAGGTAAATATTCCACTAATAAGACATACCAACATCACACAGCCCCTGGAGATACCTCTGGAGAGTGGCATGGTATCCTTATTAAAGGTGCATGACCTCAATATAGTCACAAGGAAACACCAGACAAAATCAAGTGACATGCTACAACAGAACTGGCTAGCACACTTCAAAAGAATCAAAGTCATGAAAAACAAGGAAAGATTGGAGAACAGCCACACTTCAGAGACTAAGGAGAAATGACCAGAGGTGATTTGGGATCCTGGAGTCGGTCTTGAAACAGAAAAGGAGAATTGGTTGAAAAGACTGAAAAAGTCCAAATAAAGTCTGCAGTTTAGCAAATGTTAATTTTTTAGTTTTGATCACTCTACCATAATTATGCAAAACATGAACATTAGAGGAAGTTCAGCTAAAGGGATGTGAGAGCTCTATTATTTTTGCTTTTTCAAAATTATTTCCCTCAAAAGTTTAAATATTGTATAAACAGACATATATAGTGATGGACATGAACCATCTTCACGTTATATCAAGAGAAAAAGTCAATCATAAAAATGAGCTTTTATAATATGCTTCTTTCATTATCAAAATATGTATCCAGGCAATAGGGTTTCATTCTGAAAACCTACCATAAGTCAAAATGCAGTTAGTGCACATAACCTTGGGAACATTGCAGCTTAGCAGCCTGGCACCCTGTAAAGCACTGGTTGTTTATAGTCACAGGGCTGACTGGGACCTGTCCCTTGCTGTAGCGGTCAGCACCTGACAGCATCGCACCACACATCACCTGCCCAGGAAAAGACCAAAACCCAAAGAGAAAGTACAGTTTCCACTGAATGCGTATTGTTTTCACAACTGTTGTAAAGTCCAAAAATTGGAAAAAAAAATTAAGTCAAATCCTTACAAGTCAGGGATCCGTGTGTACATATACATTGATATACATATATATTATACATAATGACATCCATGAAGTATATGTGTATATATACGAATGGCATGCTGTGTTATAGATCACATCCTACCAAATCTAGAAACATAGATCTAAGTGTTACCACTGGCTTTCTCAGGTACGGTGAGATTGTAGATGGAGCTTTCTTTTCTTGTATTTATTTTCCAATGTTTCTGCCATTAACCTGGTGTACCATGTATTTTCTAATTTTCTAATTTAATTTCTGTGTGTAATCCAAGAACAGAGTGGAGTTGGGGATTAGAGGAAGACTCACCTTCAGGATTGAGCTCCAAGGCATATATGTGGTCAGGGGATTGTGGGCTCCAGTCTTCTACCTGTTTTATCCCAGGACATGTCTTGGGAGTTGTTGGACCTTCTTAGATTTCCATCTCCCAGCCGGTGTCCAGCCTCTACCAATGGTGATCCAAGTTTTCTGTTCGCATCACATGTGCCAACCACCAACGTTGCATCCAAGATCTCTGGGTCTTTTGCAAAGCCCCAAGGCTGCAGAAGGACAGGGAGATGACTACAAAGCCCTGGACCCAAGCACTGGTCCAGGCACTCCCTACATAAGAGGGGCTGCTGACCTGAACATATGGTGCATGTGTGTAGGGTTAGACCCCAAAAGAAAATGGGGCCCGTCATTCAAAACTTTTAAATTCTCATCTCCAAGAAAGAAGTGGGGCTTGCCAGAAATTGACAGTTGTTTATTTTAACTACTCTATTTGGGAAATGATTCTGCCTGCTCAAATTTGCCAAAAATTTAGTTTGAGGCCCACTATTCTACAATTTCCCAAGACAAAGCAGATGACAGAGGTTAAGTGGGGCTTCCTGGGAGCAGAGGGCACACAGCAAGGAGGCCAACCCCACAATTCAAGCAACTCTTTCATTGCCGGACTCCCACCCAACACAGTGGACGCAGGCACGGACCCCTCGGAATTTCAAATCGAATTCTCAGAGATTTATTTTTCTTTTGAAACAATTTCTGGCAGCTTTTGATCTTCTAAACTGAAAAAAAAAATCAAAGAAATCTGTTTCTCCAGAGTATTAATAGCAAAGGAATTTGTGGATGCTGCAAAGTAGGAGAGGAACATAATAGCAACTCAGTTTTATTCATCTTCAAAGCAAACTAAATATAGTTTTTAAAAAATAGAAGCAGGATACCCTACAGATTTTTTTGAAGGGATGGAATAAACCTCTTTGCACAAGAAAAGATGACATGAAATTTATCTTGAAGGACATTCACTGGGCTCTTGTCCGTTTAATACCTACAAGTGGGCCATCAGGAGAGATCTATATGTTATGCGAGAAGTAAAAATATCTAATCACTCAGGGAACTCACAAGATCAACCACTTGCATCGATATCGGGCATTGCTTCCCTTACCTGCTGAGATAGCAATAGGTTTCTGATGAGCAAATACCTAGGCCAATGTGCAGCATCTTTGTGTTCCTATAACCCAAAATCAGTGTTTACTGTCCCTGCCTGTCTGGCAGTGAGCCTGGGGCAGGATAGTAAGCATGTTTGTATTTAGCTGGGGTGCAAAGAGCAAGGCACGTGCATGTACAGATGCACGACAGGGAGTGTACTCATGGGTTATGTGGAAAAACAGTTATCCAGGTACAACTATGAGCCAGATCTTTCTAGGGCCTGAAGATAGTTCATGACCTGCCAGCAAACACTGCCGTGGATGTCTGATTGTGAGGTTGTGAAGGAAAGAAATGAGATAATATGGTGGCAAGTTCTGGGAGGTAATTGATAATTTAGAGATGATGTGTCCCAGGAAGAGACTCTAGATTGAGAACTGAAAGATGAGGTGCCAACCCTCCAAAGAGTTGGGGGAAGGCTGCTCCCAACGGGTAACAGGACGCACACAGGCCCTGAGACCTTAGAGCAGCCCCACCTCAGTACTTAGCTTTCGAACACACACCGATGGTGCCCCAGCACACAGGACCTTCTACCCAGGAAGATTGTCACTAAAGGATGCTGGTGAGGACATGATGGGTCAGGTCATGTAGGCTTCTGGCATCTACAGAGGAAATTTATTTCTCTGGTTGTTTTATGGTGACAGCCTGTTATCTCCAAACCAATGATAAACTACTTTGGGCAAAGACTGGCCTTAAATTGATTTTGTATCTCTACAAAATGCCCTCTCCCTTCTCCTCAATACCTACCCCTCCCCAAATAGTCATTGGGCTCAGAAGACTTAGAGACCATCCAGTCCAGAGTCAATTCCATGGGCCAGGAATTTAGGCCCATAGCGGTATCCTTGGCACTTACAATTTCTGGTACATAGTATGAGCCCATAAATATCCTTTGGATGAATAAATCTTACCAATAAGGAAAGCAGGAGTCAGCAAAAGCTAATGACTTGCATCAGGTCACTCCCAAGGTCAACTGGAGAACTGGGACTAGAAGCCAGTCTCTAGCTTCCAAGAGACTCAGCTACACCCTCAGCTCTCACAGCTCAGAGTTGATCTGGTCTCCAGGATGGGCACCCTGCACCAAAAGATTCTATAAGACTTTGTCCTGGGACAGTTGCATGGAAGGGCAGAAGCTCAATGAAAGAGCATGGGTTCAGGTGCCATGTGCCAGGGTTTGGGTCCTGATTCTGATCTCAGCTAAGCTCTGGGAACTGGACCAGAGACTTAGGCTGTTTGAGCTGCAGGGATAAAGAGACCAGTCCTTATTCAGAAAGAGAGAAGGCAGGGGCCTGAAAAGGGACAGTTGACATTCACCTTCTAAACTCCTTGGCTACTCTTTGCCCCTCCATTAGAAAGGACACTAGCCTGTTCCTAGAGGACAAAGCCTAGAAGACTCAGTAAGGGTTCCTTGATTTTCTCATAAATCACCTGAGAGACAAATACAAATTAATTTTTAATCCATTGTTCTCAGTAAAAATCTATACAAAATGTATGTGACGACTGCTTAAATTATATGTTAACATGTAGCATAGATTTGGAATTAGCAAAAGACTAAAATCAGCCTGATAAAAGTTTTAGCACAAAATTCATCCCAGAGAACCTGGATATGGTAGAAGTAACACCCATAAAAGAAAACTCAGAACAGAAAGTGTTTTCGTTTGTAAAATCTAATCAGGACCGCCCCGCAAGGAAACCTGATTAATGAAGCAAATCTTTAGTCTCAAATCTACCTAGGAAAGAATTGATACTGATGAAACCAAGAGAAAACTGGACCCATTGCACAGGCTCTATAGAAAAGTAACCAAGCCTTTGAACTGGTCTCATGGAGTCATCTCTCAGTGTAAGGTATCTGTTTCTGTATAAATCTGATTTTTAAGAATAATATATTCATAAAGCATCAGTCAGAAGATTCTAAGGATCAACATGGTGGGTTCTAAATGTCCACAGGGACGAGGTGGGGAGGGGCCGTGCTCCCCAAGCCTGGCAGGAAGGCCTGGCTGCGGCAGGATGGCTGAGCCTGGGCCTGCCAGCAACACTCGTGTCTGGGAGCTGGGATGAGCTTTGAGGCCCACACTCCAAGAGGCCAGGGGTGGAGGATGGAACCCACATCATGAAAGGGTGTGGTAAGTTCCCCTGGCAGGTGGTTGGATGGGGCTTTCCTGAGGCCCCCCTAGCTCAGTCCCTCGGTGAGTCCGTGAGTCCACGGTGACAAAGGGCAGAAAGGACATTCCAGGCAGAGGGAACAACTGGAGCACAGGCCTGAGTGCAGGAGAGAACATGGAGCACTCAGGAACCTGAACCTGAGTACCCCAGGGCTGGACACAGAGGAGCAGTTGGGTGGACAAGGACAGAGAGGAGGGCCAGGCCCAGGGGCAGGGAACACCGCACATCCGGGGCTTTCTCCTGCAGGCCGTGGGAGTCACCGGCATGACCCAGTGCAGGCCAAGTAACGGGTGTGACACCAAAGGCAGGGGCAGCCAGGAGAGCTGGCAACCGCGCGAGGGCAGGAGGGGTGAATGGGAAACCGAGGCAGGGGGGGAGGGCTAGAACCCGGGGAGGTGAAGGAAATTGGGACCCAAAGTGTTGGTGGTGGGGACGCGGCAGCGAGGATCAGTGTGGAACACAGGAGGAGTTTAGAGGCCATCGTGCAAGATCGTTTTGTTCAGTTGCTTAGAAAAATGTTGGCATTAGAATCCTTCAAATTAAATCTTAAGAATTCAAAACAGGAGAGAAACAAAAAGAAACAAAAGACAAAACAAAGCAAAAAACAGCCTTAAATATCGACATGCTGGCAAAGGTGAGAGGGAGGTTGTCCTCCCAGGACTGCCACTGGAAGGCCCCTGACCCAGGCCTGAGCCCCTCGATCCAACTGAGGCTCAGAGATGCGGTGTCTCCTGGCCCTGGCACACAGCGGTGAAGGCTCCAGAATCCTGCACCTTCTTCCACAGCCAGGAACCCAAACTAATGAGGACTTCGCGTTCTTGGCCTCCACTCCTGCCCAGCTGTCCTTTTGGCTGAGGACATCTTGAGCCACATGAGAGCGCCGCCCCTCACAGGCACACTCCCCTGCATCTGCCCATCTGACTCAGTCCCTACCCCTTGGATCTTGACCACACTCTGTCCCTTCTGAGAAGAGCCAGTGCCCTGGAAGTGTGGATCCTTGCTGTTAGAGGGACCCTCCCATCCGACACCCCTCCTACAGCACCCCTCAGTGTTCAGAGCGCCCCAAGTGCCTGTGCCCAGATCAGGAACAAGCAAGCAGATGACGTGCAAAAATCACCAGGTTTGCTGTGGATACCTGGATTTGAGTCATGATAACAGCTGTGTGGCCTTCAAAGAGTTACTTGGCAGCCAGGCTCAGTGGCACTTGCCTGTAATCCCAGTAACTTGGGAGGCTGAGGCAGGAGGATTGCAAGTTTAAGATCAGCCTCAGAAACTTTAGCAAGGCCCTAAACTTAGACTCTATCTCTAAATAAAAAATTAAAAATACTGGGGATGTGGCTCAGTGGTAAAGTGTGTCTGGGTGCAATCCCTAGTACAAAAAAAAAAGTCATTTGACCTCTCTGAACTACAGATCTCTCCTTCTCAACTCCAAGGTTATCATTCTGATTCTGTCTACATCAAAAGACTGTAAGGATGGAGGGAGGCAATAAGGCAAATCCACAGTGTGTCCTGAACAGTCCCTTTGGGAATGCAAGGGACCCATGCACTCTAACCTGTCACCTTACAGATCCTAGTAGCAGTACCTCCTAGTATCCTCCTCAGCCTCCACCACTCACAAGCATAGATTGCGAAGCAGGACAGAGCTTAGGGAAGGAGGGTAAAGGGATGTGACCTACATGGACATTTCCCTGTTTGTCCCTCTAGACTGTCACTCAGAACCTATTTACTCTTAATTTAGATACAAGCAGAACAAACTTGTTTATCTTGTTTCACTGCTCATAGTACTTGAGAAGGAATGTTTAAAGGGGGGGGGGATGATGAGAAGGGACAGCTCATGGAAAAGGATGAGACAAAAACAGTATGATGAATAAGTAGCCACCATCAAATTTGGGGACATAGGAAGGGAAGCCATCACTACAATTTTTGCTGTTCCCAATACAACTCAGGAATTTTATTTCTAAAACGTACATCCTAAGACAATAATCAGAAGGGTCACAGGTGTCTCTGAGAGAAGGGCAGCGCAGCGCAGTACTGTTTCCAGGAGGAAAAGCTGGACACCCTGGAATGCCCTTCCAAAGAAGCCTGGCCACGGAGATTCTCCCATCAAGCCTCCTGCCTCAGGGCTGGTCTGTTTCCATGCCATCCATTCCATGATTTTTCTTTAAACAGATCCATTTGTTCTAATCAAATAAATTTATTTTCCTAAGCCGGGCAAGGTGGAGCACGCCTGTCATCCCAGTTACTCAGGAGGGAGGCTGGGCTAGAGGATCACAAGTTCAAGACCAGCCTCAGCAACTTGGTGAGACCCTGTCTCAAAGAAAATGAAAAGGGCTGGGCATGTAGCTCAGTGATACAGAGCCTCTAGGTACCATCCCCAGTACCACAAAACAAAAAAATAAAGAAGTATTTTAAGAAAAAAAAACACTATGCTATCCCAAATGGGTTATTAGTGCTAGTTGCCATGAAATAAAAAATAAAGCAGTACACATAGCCACAATGGAAATAAAATAACATTATTAAATTCTTGCATGGTAAATTTGTCTGTTGAACACTGGAGCCCAGGGGCTGCGTACCTGGAAAGGAAAGGAAAGAAAAGGAGAGGAGAGGAGAGGAGAAAGGGAAGAAAGCAGGGGAGGTAAGATGAGGTGCTCTGGAGAGGTAAAGTCCTCCCAGTGAGCTCACCCTCCATGTTACCGGAAATGCTGAAGAAGTGGATTCCAACCTCACTAGGTGAGCTCACATCACTCCAGGATGGCTCTAGGAAACAGACTTAAGAAACACAACAACTGAAATAAAAGCATTCTCCAAGTGTGGTTTCTGGTTTGAACAACACAAGGGTAAAAAACACAGTTTGAGTTCCTCAGGGAGACCTCACAGAGACCAGCTGACACCAGCCAACTAAGGTCTATTTTGTGGCATTGGCCTTGTGGGAGCTACACAGGCAATAGTCTTTTTTTTTTCTTTCTCAGAGATGCATACTGTAGGTCATGCAAGATAACTAGATTTACTTTTAAGTATTTCAGCAAAAGAAAAAAAATTAAATAGAAAACATGATAGACAAAGCAAACGGAACAAGATATTAACAATTGTTGAATCCAATCCGTGAGGATTTGAGGATTTATTGTACTTTTCCTCTCTGCTTTTAAAAGTTCAAAAATCTGTGCAATAAGGAAGCAAACATTTTAGCGGGGCACGGTGGCTCAAGCCTGTAATCCCAGCACTTTGGGAGGCTGAGACAGGAGAATCGCAAGTTCAAAGCCAACCTCAGCAACAGTGAGGTGCTAAGCAACTCAGTGAGACCCTGTCTCTACATAAAACACAAAATAGGGCTGGGGATGTGGCTCAGTGGTCGAGTGTACCTGAATTCAATCCCTAGTACCAAAAAAAAAAAAAAAAAAAGGAAGCAAACATTTTGAAAAATAATCAAAAAGTCACTTGTTCATGGGCCAGTATGGTTTACAAAGCTTATGTCATTTTGAGAAATTCAAAGACCCTCATTTAGGAGAGTCACTGTGATGGACATTTAAACACCAGAAATTGGACCATTATGAATTACTCTAAGTCAGACTCTAGAAAAATAAAGATATGATGGGAATTTGTAGGTAATGACCAGGGCAGGTGTCCAAGACAGACTGTGGGTAGGGGGCAGGGATTGAGCACCCTAGAGGAGTGCAGGTCTGTGAAACTGTGAAGGAAAGTCCCTGCCATGTCCACTCTTCCAGGCCTGGAAGAGTCCAGAAGCTGGACTTGGAAGCCAAAAGAGTGGCTCTTTCAGAATGGAGGTTTCTGGGGTTTTTGTTATATTATGTAAGATTGTATTTTTTGCAATGAATAAATATCATTCTTTTAATCAGGCAAAAAGGCTGTTACCATTTTGTGAAAAATGAGAAAAGAGAAACCGTATCTTTGAGTATAATGAAATTATTTAAATGTAAATGGCAATTCCCATTACTACCACAGCTCTCGGGGACAGGCAATGCCTTCCCTGTTGGGGGCTGGTGTCCGTGGAAGGTGCTGGAATAGGCCTCCTGCGCAGGGAGGAGAGAGGATATTCAAGCTGTCTCGACTTTGCCCTTTGCCCAGAGCCTCTCTGGGTGGCTCCCCATCCCCATCCTTCCTGGCCCAGCCCCAGGAAGGCTGCTCTGAAGCCCCAGCCTGTCCTCTCCTCACAGAGAGCCCCAGATGTATATTACCCTGCTTCTCTTTTCACAGATGCCAAATTCCTGTCTATTCATAGGCACCATCTCCTGTCTGTGAGCCAGGACCTGACGGGGCAGGCCCTACACACCCTGCAGTGGGCAGGAAACAGGGAAGAGTGGACAGCTACATGTCGATCCTCCTGCTCTCCTGGGATAAGTCATTTAATCTCAAGAGACCTTGGTTTTCCCAGCTGTAAATTGGGAATACGTGAACAGAATAGCTATAAACTTCTCTGGAAAATGAAATGAAGTGATATATACAGAATGTTGGTCATTTATAAAATACTCAATTAAAAAGTAGCTATTGATAGTATTGGTAATAAATAAATGTTTATTGATAATCATCAAGACAGTATAAAGGGCTTTATTGTCCTTTGCAAAAAATACTGGAGCATGTTCATGTCAAAAGTTTCCTTAGGAAATAATCAGAAGTGTGTTCTATGAACAAGGATAATCACTGTGTATAACAGTGCCCGTGGCAAACAGTCCCTATGGGTTTATTATGCAGCTATTAAAGATGATAAAATGTGTAGCAGGACATGAGGAAGGCTTATGATATATTAAGAAATATGAAAGCCTAGATGTAGAGGAGTGGAATCAATCCATGCACATTGTAAATACACTATGTAAGTGCACTTACATAATTCAGATCATACATATAGTAAAAGAGCAAGAGAAAGGAAGCCAAAAAAATGTCTAAAAAGAATTACTCTAAAAATCACCATCAGTGGTTACCTGTGGGTTAATGGAGTACAGGTGGCTTTTGTTGTTGTTGTTTGTTTGTTTGTTTTGATTGCCTTCTTTGTGTTTATCTGAATTTTCTAAAATTTTCTAAAACTAGCACATATTACTCATGTGAAATTTCTATTATTTTAACAGCCCCCCCCAGGTGCCTGTGGGTGAGTTAATGATAAAAGGCTGTTCCCAGCCCCCAGCCTTGGCTGTGAAGGCTCCCAAGGTCACTGCCAACCCCCCTGATGGACCCTCAGTGTCATGTGGAAGAGCTTGGTGTGGTTTTCGTGAGCGCAGAATGGACACGGTGGGTGAACAATTAGCCAGCTCTGGGAAGAGACGCGGCCTCCCCGGAGGCTCACACAGGAACCACACCTGGGAATCCACAGGAGGCTTTCAAACTAATTCCCACGGGGTGGGGGGGTCACTGAGAAATCACCCTCCTCCAGTGTGTAACACGATAGGCTGACTCTGGGGTCCAGGTAGGGGTTGCGCAGATGAAGAGGGTGCCCTCCCCTCCCCGATCTCACCACCCTCCCTGGGCAACTCCCCCACCTACACCTCAACCCTGAAACTCACTGTACAATTGTCTTCCCTCCAAAAAACCTGCTGTCTCTCTAGGACTCTTCCAGAGAAATGAAATTACAGGGTGTCAAGAGCTGAACAGAACCTCAGGTATCATTTTACTGTATTGTTTTTCAGTTGCAGAATCTGATCCAAAGAGATGAACCAACCTGTCCAAAGTCTCCCAGACAGTAGGTACAGAAGCCCAGCTTAGAACTCAGATGGCTGTGTTCCTCAGCCAGGGCGACTTTGTCCACCACATTCCACTTCCTGCCATTGATTGAACAAAAAAAATAGAGCCCTGCCTACGACATAGACTATCAGGCAGAATCCCTAGGTTCAAACTCCGGCACAGAACATCTCTGTGGTCTCGGGCACCCCAATATTTTCATCTGGAAAATGGAGCTAATAACAACTCTATCAGGAGTTGGAGTGAAAAATGAGTTAAGAGCATATTCAGAAGACAGCCTGGCACAAGTGAGTGTTACATAAGACTTTGCCATTTTAATGATTTATTTTGCCAGCCAATTAGTAGTGTCTATAAGAAGAAGTTGGAAAAGGGCAGAGACAGACCAAGTGATTCTGCAGAGGCAGCATAGGGTCTACTGAAAAAGCTGTAGCCGAGGACGCATGCAATCCCAGAGATTCGGGAGGCTGAGGCAGCAAGTTGGAGGCCAGCCTCAGCAACCTAGCAAGGCCTAAGCCAATAGCAAGATCCTGTTGCAAAATAAAAAAATAAAAAGTGCTGGGAAAAAAAAAGTGTGGTTCAGTGGTAAAGCATGCCTGGGTTTAATCCCTAGTACCAAAAAAAAAAAAAGAGTACACAGCATCACCTTCCTTGGAAAGATGGTGAGCCTGGGCCAGCCACCATTCACTCCTGAAGTATTTAGTGAGCCAACAGAACAGAGTTCAGAAACAGATGCTCATATATATAGTTTCCTGGCTGGTGATGAAAGTGTGTCTGCATGCAGGAAGGGTGGTCCATATACCACGGGGCCAGGCAGAATCTACATGGACAAGCAGCTAGTGGTGATCCCAACCTCACACCATACAGAAAATTCACTCCCAGGTGAAATGTAAACCTAAATGTGAACATTAAACAAAGAAGCTTCTAGAAGGTAACATATCCTCATGGCCTTGGGATAGGCAAATATTTCTTTCTTTCTTTTTTTTTTTGGTACTGGAGATTTAACTCAGGGGCACTCAACCACTAATCCACATCCCCAGCCCTATTTTGTGTTTTATGTAGAGACAGGGTCTCACTGAGTTGCTTAGCACCTCACTGTTGCTGAGGTTGGCTTTGAACTCGCGATTCTCCTGTCTCAGCCTCCCTAAGTGCTGGGATTACAGGCTTGCACCACCGCACCCGGCTAGGCAAATATTTATTAATAGGAGATAAAAATCAATAATAATAAAGGAAAAACTGACACCTTGTACTTTCACAAAAATTAAGAATTTCTCCACAACTAAAAAACATAAAATTAATGTAGGAAATAAAATTCTAAAGGAAATAATTCCTATTATGTTTCAGTCTTTTAACATTATTAGTATCTATTAAAGTAGTCTTAACTTATTCAAAACTTTGAGAATTTCTGCTTAACCAAGACAGCAGGAAGAAAGTGAGAAGGTTAGCCTGAGATTCATATGTAAAGAACTCCTAGAATTCAATAAGAAAAATGACAGCAACTTGGTAGAAAAAGGGCAAAGTCTTCAACAGGCACTTCACAGAAAAGAATATACAATGGCCAATACACACAAGAAAAAAATTCAACATGAATAATCACTAAGGAAATGCTTACTAAATCACAAAGAGAAATCACTGCACACATACTTGAACGACTAAGGAGGAGAAGAACCAGGTGGGGGAATAAAAAAAGAAAAATAGAGAGCAGGAGAGGGGACACTAAGTCTTGGCAAGGATAAAAGGAGTCACTGTGGAATTCAAAGGACAGAACACTTTCCAGGTGATCAGCATAACCTGGCCATTCAGGCCCAAGGTAACTCAGACATGAAGCACCTGGCTAGGTCCTGGTGTCCCCTGTAAGTCATGAAGATGCTGGAAAGGTCCACTTCCTCAGGGTGGTGGTGGCGGCAGTAGCAGCAGCAGCAGCAACCTTTCAGGGAAACCAGGTAATAGGGACCCAGCTACCAACCCACAGAGCACATTACTCTGTACGGCTACAAGCAGTCCTGATAACTACAGCCCCTGCTCTTGTCATCGGGCCTAACAACTTTTCTTTTTTTTTTAATATTTATTTTTTAGTTGTAGGAGGACAAAATATCTTTATTTTATTTTTACCTGGTGCTGAGGATCGAACCCAGTGCCTCACACATGCTAGGCGAGCGCGCTACCACTGCGCCATAACCCCAGCCCCTAACAACTTTTCTTTAATCCAATCTGCTAACGCTTTGTCTATTTGGAAAAAAAGAAAAACAAGTATGTTATTAAAGAAAACAAACAAATGCTTTTATCTTTATTTTTATTTAAAAAAAATAAAAATAAAAAAAATACAAAGCCAAGGGGCCATGAGCTCTTGGTTTCCCCATCAGTCAGCTCAAGTTGGCTTCATGGAAGCCCCTAGCTGTCCCTTCCACCCTCATCTCACCCCGTCATGTCCCGCTCTTCATGATCCTCAGTACAGCTGGACTCTGCTTGGCCATGTGACTCCAGTCTATGGCATCTCGCTACCCCTGGGAGTGTGCGGTCTTCACGCTTCCTGGAGAGGGCTGCTCAGACGACGCCACTGGGTGTGGCTGGAACCGACACCTCTCAGGCCCCTCTTGGGCAAGTCATATCACTCGCAGGTCTTGAGCCTTCTAAGCAGATGACAGGTACAGGCACTCAGCCTTGCCCGCCTCGAAATGAAGAAGACCCGGTTCTGGCTCCCTGAGGCCACTCACAGGGAGAGGTGAGGAGAAGAACGCGGGAGCCCAAGACATGCTGAACGAGGAAGCCCAGGGAAGCAGGAGCGACGCTGCTTCCAGGAAGGTAAGGGGACCAGAAACAGCCTGAGGAGTGGCAGCCCCGAGCACTGCCCTGATTCCAGAACCAGAACTCAAGAAGATCAAACAGGAGGGGCTGCAGTTCTAGACCGATAACCCCTTGGGGAACTGCCTGATCCTGCATCCCCAGGCAGAAACCATCAGAGAGATCTGGCAAGGGACACCAGGGGAGCCTCGGGATGGACCCCTGAGGAAGGGGTGGGATGGCTGAGGAAGGGGACGTGCAGGGGTTGTGTTGGGTGGTTTCCTTCCTCCAGAAAAGCAGAGCTTGATCGCAAGTGGATTGCCACCTGACGGCCCTGATGAGCCACCTCCAGTCTGCTCACCATCTTGGAAGAGTGCGCGCTGGAATCTGACTAAACTCCATTCAGATCTTGTCAAAACAAAGACCAAGACAGAGCAAAGCCTTTGAGGGTGAGGGGCATCTCTGCATTGTCTGTCTTTAACATCCAAATGGTAATTAAGATAAAACAGTGAGAACAGGACCTGAAAGACACCAGGAAGCCCCTGAGCATGGCAGCCCCTGGCTGTGGCCTTCCTGTGGTGCCTTTGGGATGGTGAGGCCACTCACTGCTGCCTGTCTCTTCACTTTGGCCTGACTCAAGGCAGCGCTGTTCTCAAAACCAGTGCAGAACAGTTGGAAGCTCACAGTCCTCAGTTCAAATCCTGGCCCAGCCACTCACCTGGCAAGGAACCTCAGGCAAATCACTGCGTCACCTGAGACAGAGAAGGACAGCTGCCTCCCTGCCAGGTGCAGTAGTGCAGATCAAGCAGGGTGATGTCACCAACACAGAGCAAGCACAGAGAGGACCACATAAAAGCAACAGCTCACGTTTAATTGGGGTTTGCTGCTGGTTCATACAGATCATTCCATTCAACTCTGGCTGTAGGGTTCTAGAATCCACTTCCCTTACAGATGCACTTGACATCATGCCCCAAATCAAAAGCTAAAGGCAGGGGTTAGATGTGGGTTTCCCACTCCAGAGGACAACCTCTGAGTCCCCGCCCTGTGCTGTCCCCCTGGTACGTGGGAGCTGTTATGTCAGGATGAGTCACATTTTCATCTCCATCAACTTGAATAATTATCTGCCTGTGGGATTGGGACACAGAAAGGATGACAGGAGGCCAAGCTCCCTCCACCAGCACAAAAGAGAGATGGGCACCAGTGTGAATGCTTGTCCCCTCGCTGAGCAGACGCAGAGTCAAGGAGCCCCTCACTGAAGCACTCTCCCATCTTTTCCATGTTTCCCTCCTCCCGCAGGGACAAGTCACAACTTTCCAGAAGTCGAGTCATCCCAACTACCCCAGATCAGAAATTTGGGAGTCTTTGGGGACATATATTTATCATTTCTGTCTTTTCTGGAGGCATCAACAAAGTCTTACAATTATTATTATTATTATTTTTATCTCTGTAAAGTAAAAATGCAGGCACGCACATGCAGTGACAGCTAGATACCTAATGACACTGTTCAGGGCATTCTAGATTTGGCTTTGATCAGCTCCCAGCTGAAGTGCAGTAATTTGCTCCTGGCTGGTCCTCTCACATCTGTCATATCCTGTGTCTTCTTCAACATTTGGCCTCACACTTCCCAGGACCCTTCCAAGCCTCTCAGGGATCACCCCAATTCTAAGGATACTGCCTCCTAGGTTCGAGGTCCCCTATCACTGTCCCAGTATAAAGGACTTCTCATCTGAGTCCCTTGGAGATAAGCTTCAACCCTCTTACCTCCACGTTCCCCAGACCTCCATCTCACTAAATCATGAGTGGCGTTGTCTGGTCCACATACAGATTTTCCAGCATTGAATCTTACAAGCAGCTCATCTCCCACCTTCCTAGTAGAAACGTAGCCCTGCAGCCTCTTTACCCCAGAGCCCTTGTGTGTTCCAATCCCCCTGGCCCGCCTGTTATTTTAGCAACAGTCTGAGCCTGAAAGCAAGCTCCATGACTGAAAACATTGCTTAACAAAGCAATAAATCATATCATCTTACATCATTCCCTAACCCGGCACCTCACACAGCCCAGCCCTTCTGCAGACTCCAGTACCCTCAGGCTCACTCCAAGGAAAGCACAGGGTTATCACTGCCTTATGCAGAGATGTCAGCTTTCCCCTTCACAGAGTCAACTCTGTAAGTCTGTTTAGCATTCGCTCCTGCCTGGCTTGCTTTCTAGCAACCAAACGTAAACAGCTAACCAGAAGCACAGGATGTTTGTTTCCTTGGGTTTCCGTAAACCAATTACCATAAGCATGGTGACTTAAATCAACAGAAATTTATTCTTTCGTGGTTCTGGAGGCCAGGAGTTCAAAGTCAAGGGGTGAGCAGGATCACGCTCCATCTAAATGTGTGAGGGGAGAATCCTTTCTTGCCTCTTCCAGCTTTGGGTAGCCCTTGGCATTGGTGGGCTCATAACTGACTGCTCCTGTCTCTGCCTCCACCTTCACATGGATTCTGTCCCTTGGTGTCTCTGCATCGTTCCTTCTTTCTACAGATTCCGGTCATCGGATTTCATGGTCACCCTAAATCCAAGATGATTTCATCTCAAGATCCTTACCTGCACATCTGCAAAGACCCAGTTTCCAAGGAAGGTCAGACTCTGGATTTCTGGGAGAGCATGAGTTTGGGGGAATGCCATTCAGCTCCCTTCACAAGACGTAGGTGCTTTGCTTCCAAAACGTGGGTCTTTGAATATCCTGCTCCTCCAAACTCTCCGTCCCTCTCCACAGAGAGCAGTACGAATTCTACTTGATTGGTTGTAAAATGTCTTTTAAATGACCAGGGTTGTTAGAGTTAAGCTGAAATTGGTACTAGGGGAACTTATCAGTCTGCCAGTCTGGGAAATGGGACCAGCCATGCCACATTCACAGGCCATTGCAAAGCCTAACCCAATGCACCAAGGTAACATGCCTGGGACCACAGGGGCTGCTGAGGCTGGGTAGTTTACCCAGTCTCAAGTTCTCAGGCCCAGTATGTCTGACTCGCTGAGAAAGAGAAAGGTGGTCAGAACGCAAAAACCAGGCACTGCAGATATTGCAGCTATTGAGGAAGAAGTGGCAAATGGCAGATACAGTGACCACTGGGCTCCACTTCACATCACCAGATCCTCGGAGCCCTGCTGGGTGTTTCTCCAATGTGCCTCATCCTCTCCTGTCCCTGGCAGCAGAGAGAATATTACATCCATTCTACAAACAGAGGTAAGTGGAGTTAAATGTAAGTGGCTTCACCAGTGTACATGTTAAATACTTGGGGTTGTAGTTTCAAGCAAGCCAAGAACCTACTGAGACCTTTCCAGCTCCCTCTGGAGTCTGGGTTGGAGCTCCAGGTTCTCAGGGTGCTCTGAGACAGAGGACTCCTAGAATCAGAGGAAAGTGTCAGAGTTTTGTTTGCAAAGACCAGACTGTGCTCTGAGGCTTAGGCCTTATCTGATAGCGTCAAAATGGCAGTGAAATGTAGAAAATGAAGTCAAACCAGTTACTTGCTTCCACAAAGTTAAAAAAAAAAAAGTAAATCCAACCTATTATTTCTTCTTTAATTTCGTCGCATCTGTTTATACATACAGACATGGAATTTAGACTTGGAGGGTGGTAACTCAGTCTTAAAAATAGTAACCCCACCCAGAGGAGAAATGTGATCTCAGGGGTCTCTAATTCCAGAAAAATTCTAGACCATTCTCTGGCTCTCAGTAGACTGCAAGTTTGGAGACTTCTGAGTCATTTTCAAGTGCAGGGGGTTTGGCGGTGAAGGGGGAGCCCCATTTACCATGGCCACTTGGACCAGCATCAGCCGCATCCCCAGTCTCTTTCTCAAGAACAAGATCCCCAGGAACTCAAAACCAGAGCAAGGGGGTATGAGGGCTAAGCTTCAATCTGAAGCCAGAACTTTCATTTGGGGCCCAGAATTCCATGAAGCCAACCTGCTCTCCAAGAAGCAACGAGTGGGTTTGGAGTTTGTTTTCCTGCCGGTCTGGAAGCTGCTGGTTCCCTGAGAGAAGCTGCGGCCTGTGTGTAAACACCACAGTGGAACAAGGAGCGCATTTCTTTCTCGGCTCTAAATCTGTACTCTGCTCCTTCTCACACTGCTACAATTTCCTCTGGCACTTGAGACAGACATATGTTATTTTCAGTTCCACCACTTTCTAGTTAGCTATGTCACCGCACACATGGCCCGGGCTCTGCGAATATAAATACACACGGGCGTCTGCATTTCAACCGCTGGACTCCAGCCACGTTTTTTTTTGAAATGCAACGTAACTCAAGTGGATTGTCATCGCAGCCAAGCAGCGTGACAGAATCCTCCAACAGTCCGTGGTTTCCAATCCCAGAACCCCTTCCCACCCCACAAACCCCTGCCAGTTCCCACCCCGCACCCACAGTCCAGCAAGTGTGCAAATCAGATCCAGTGGGCAAAATCCTTTAATGATCCTGTTATTACTCTTACCTGCTAGGAAGCAGTCTAATAAATAAATACACTAATTGGGCTTTGCAAAGACTGAGCTTCCCCAACAGGACTGATGGCAGCATAATAGAAACCCACGACAAGCTTCAGCTTTGCAGATCCTCTGATAGTAAACAAGAGATAATTTGCAAATTCAAATGCGCTGGACAGGCTGGCACCCTTTCAGGTAGCCGTGGGTTTAGGCTGGGTTCCAAGCCGTGGGAAAGGGAGACCTTATAATACCCACCCCTTCCGGCCCTGTTGTCTGGGATACGTGCTGGAGGCAGGTGGCGGGACACTAGTACATCAATGCAGAGACAGATGTTGGATATTCCCCCCAGATCTTGGAGGATGCAGATGCCCCAGCATCTAGATGATGCAGGATGAACCTGATGATAATAAAACAGTAGCTTCCGTTCCGTGAGTGCTTCCCATGAGCCGTTTTGCCTTATTTTTGTTTCATGAGTAATTATCCCCACTTAACAGACAGGGAAACTGAGGCTTTTGGCAAGATTGCCCAACGAAGCCAAGAACCTACCCATGTGAGCTCAAGAAGGTGCACCTAACGCCACCTCCTAACAGAATATTTGAGTCTAACAGTACAGTGTGCGTTTTGTGTTATTGAATGTAACCTCACAAACCCTGCAAGGTAGATATGATCAGCATTGTACAGATGGAAGGGTAAAGCTCAGCAAAGTTAAATAACTCACGCAGGGTCACCTGGACACTAAGTGAGCAGGCGTTTGAACCAATATGGTCAAGCTCCAAAGCCCTTGCCCTGAAAGCATGAGCCAGCACACTTTTTCTGTAAAGCACCAGATAGTAAGTATTTCGTGCTTTTTGGCCCAGTCACAAACAATATGTACATGTTGGGTGTGGCTGTGCTCCAGTCCAATTCTAGTTACAAAAACGGGCCACTGCGGGGGTTTGGCCCTGGGGCCATAGCAGCTGACTGACCCCTATTCCAAGACCCTGCATCAAACATGCCATAACTGTGCCAAGGCCAGGCAGTGCTGGACACAGGCTGGACGCTCTCCTAACCACATCTCCTGTTACTCCTCCCCTTGCTTTCTTTTCTCCAGCCTCCTAGCTGCTTCCAAATGAACCTGGCATCCTAATGCCTCAGGACATTTGCACCTGCTCTCCGTCCATCCTGGAACAGCCATTCTTCCAGATATTTCTTCATGGTTCATTCCTTATCATCTTCTCAGCTTTGCTCCAGGTCAACTTTTCTGTAAGGCCTTCCCCAGCTACCCTATCAGTCACGGCCACCACACTCAGGTCTGTGTTTCCTTTCTCCCTCCCTATTTGGCTTCCGTCCATGCTCTTGCCTCCCTCCTCCTGCCATCACTGAACTAGTGAGCTTTTCTGTCTGTACCTCCCACCGTGAGAAGGTGAGCTCTGGGAAGGTGGCTGTTCTTGCTTTTATGCTGCTGTCACTGCAGTATAGCCCCAGATCCTAGGCTAATACTTGGCACCCAGAAAAAAAGGATGACTCAATAAGGGAGTGACCACAGCCCATCCTTAGAGTAAGCAGAACGTGGTCCCGGAGAGCTGCTCCGGAGCTTGGGAGTCTGGCTGTGCCGACTTATGGACCCACAGGGCATTATCCAGGATGCAGCCAGCAGCCCCAGCACCCCTTGGCAACCCGCAACACCTCCATTGCCCACAGCAAAGTGGAGCCCCCACCACAGAAGCTCCACGCTCAACTTCCGTCCATCTGGGGGATTGTCCAGGGCCTCCCGAGCCCCATGAGGCCCCCCTTCCTCTGTACACCATGCTTGTTCTGGAGGGGAACACTCAGCTGACCCCGGCTTTAGGGAGTGATGAGGCAGGAGGCAAGCCGGGAGGCGTTCCTCAGCAGCCCCTGCCAATCCGTCTCCAGCAGGAAGCCCTTTCGGGCCATCACCCGACACTTTGTTGTACAAATGAGCTAATTTTCTGAGTGTACCTTCAAACTGGGAAATATCCCAGAAGTGGACTAACCTTTAACATTAGGTATAATTAAGGATTAGCCATGTCACATGAAGTCCCAGAGTCCAGAGATAATAAATACCTCAGCTGTGGGACTTTTCCCATGGTGAGAGTCCCCAGGGGCAGAGCCATCCCTAAGACCTGGGAGGCCAGGCGCTGAATGTGTAGCACACAGGGCGTGAGGCAGGGCCTAGGCACCTGTCACACAATGGCCCTCCGGATGCCCAGCAGGTGAGGGAGGCCAAAGCCAAATGCCAGTTAGCCTCTGGTACCTCCCTCGGTTGTAATGTCCTCTCTGGCCTCAGGACACAATCCCACCCCATGGATGGAGCTCTCTGCAGGCATGCTCAGCTCTTCACAGACCAGGATGTTTCCCAGACACTCGTCATGACAACTTGTGGTCTCCATTTGACAGATGTGGGAACTGACACTCACAGGTTCAGTGATTTGCCTGAGATCCCCAACTAGTAAGTGACAGGGCCAGAAATTTAACTGGCTCTAAAGCCCAGGTGTTTGATCACAAAACTGTAGAACTTCTTGAGTTGTCTTTCTAAACCAAACTGGGAGTTTGTACATGGAGTGAGGGGTTTGTTTCTTTTGTTTAAGCATAAAAACAATCTCTTCCCATCCATGGCTAGGATTTTTCTTCTCCAGAGTTTAGTGCAAAACTGGAGTAGAGAAGATAGGGGAATTGCTAAGCCACCTGTGACCACTTTGGGGGGCTCCCTGTCCAGCCACAGTCCCCAGTCTAGCTAGAGAGAGGCTCCACATGACAGTGGGTAGTCCCATCTGACACCAGCTCACCCTGCTGCACTGCTCTTCCAGAAAAGTCCAGAAAAAGGGTGCTATGGATGATCTTCAAAAAATAAAACATAATTGTCATAGATCTAGCCAGTTCACTTTTAAGTATATATGTACACACACACACACACACACACACACCTATATGTGTATGTATATATATATTGAAAGCAGAGACTCATACAAATATCTCTGTACACCAATACTCACAGCAGCCTTAGTCACCATAGCCACAGTTGAAAACAAAGCAAATGTCCATGGATGGGTGAATGCAGTAGATACATGTGGTGGAATACTACTCAGCCCTTAAAAAGAATAAAATTCTGACAGATGCTACAACACAGATTGAACCATGAAAGCATTGTGCTAAGTGAAATACACCAGACACAAAAGGGCAAAGATCAGGGGACTCCACTCACGTGAGGAACCTAGAATGAGAGAATTCCTAGATAATTTAAAATAAAATAAAACCCAGGTTGTCACCGAGTAGCAGAAGGAACCATCAGCTCATCTGGCCCCACAGCCCAGCACATACCCATGTACAGTCAGGTAGCCAGGTGGGGCAGATCCCCACCTGCTGACAGAGCACAGCTCCATAACCTCCCATTTCCAGCAGCCAGAGTCATGGCCTTGGAACTGTTAACCCCTGTGCCACCTGCAGAACAGAAGAGGCACTGCCCCAGGTTGAATCCAGGTTTTGTTCCAACCAAAGAGAGATGAGAGGGTCCAAGCCACTGGAGAAGCCTGTCCAGTGGCTTTGTCTGGCCAGTCCTCTGTTTTTCTTCTTGGAGCCCAGCTTGGCCACTGACTTCCTGGGCAATCCTGGGCAAGTCCCCTGGTCCCTACAGTCCCCTTGTGAGTACTAGAAGAGCAGACCCCAGCCCCCCAAGGTCCTGCGCAGCCCTGGTGTTCCCAGGGGACCCTCCTTCTCCTCCCCCAGTCTCTTCAACAGTGCTTCCAGCCTTGGACCTGGGAGGGCTCCTCCCTAGCAGTGTTGGTCCTCACAATGCCCTGCTCCTGCAAGGAACACCTGGCCCTGTCTGGGGCCCCGGCGCCTGGCTTTCACAACCACTGGGCAGGCCCTGGGAAGAGGGACTCAGTCTCCTTCCTCATCCAGGGTGCTCAACTGTTCATATTCCCCAGGCACACTTTCCCACCCTGTCCCCTGAGATATTTCCAGAGTTGCTTTATGAGCGAGGCTGGGGAAATCTATTAATGAGAGCGGTAATTGTTACCTTTGGGCATTGAAGGCTGATTTACTACAGTTAATGCCCCAGATTCCAAAGGCATCAATTTCAGCTCCTCTGCCATGTTGTCTGGAGAGAAACAGAACACAAGGAGCTCACACACCCAGGGCTACAGATGGCTGGCTGCAGGGGACACACTTCTGCAGGGGGGCTGGCAGGGAGCTGCCACCGATGCTTCCTAAGCCGTACACTAGCAGGGATGTGACCCTGCCTTTCTAAGGAGAAGGAAGAGAACACCGGGCATGAGATGGCAGCAGGCAGCTCGCCTGGGCACAGCTCACCCTGGGGGCGTTCAGCATCTTGATCCAGGAGGGCTCGTGGCCCCAGAGCAGCACCTGGAGCATGAGCCATTAGAGACAAGGACGCTGACCCCATTTCCTTCCCAAACAGGGGTCAGGGGGCATTGGAAACTCAGGAAAGAATTTTGTTTTGGGGATTCATCCAGTTGGAGTTCCCAGAAATTCCTGTAAGGGCTATGAAGGCACAGTAATTTATTCCCAAAAGAAAAGAGGAAAAGCAGATCCATTTCCTGAGATGCAAAGAGGAGACACACACCCACACCATGCTCACTGTTAGGACCCTGTCTTTCCACCAGGGCTCACCGATGCCCTCACCCCAGGCCAGCATGTGGCGATGGTGCTACTACAGTCAAGATCTCCAGCACCCTACATGTCCCAGACAGCCCTGGTGTCCTGGCCTTCAACCCCCTTTCCAGTTGCCCCATCAGAATCTGAGGCTGGGACATAAAATAGCACAGCCCGAGTGCCGTGTCTCGTTGCATTACAAGCCCCTGCGATTCCGATCATTCAACAAATAGTTGCCACATGTCTGCTGTGTGTGAGGCACAGTAGGAACAGGCCAACAGGGATTTCTAGCCCATCCTTAGGCCAGCTTCTAGAGAGTTCCATAACAGCTCGTCTTTGTCTCTTGTATAATTCTTTATGGTTTCCAAAGCCTGTAACATATTTGAGTATCCCAATAGCCCAATAAATTGGCTATCCCCATACTCACTTTACAAAGAAAAAATAGTATGCTCAGAGCGGCAAAGAGACTTGCTTAAGGTCACACAGCAAAGTTAGTACTAGAACTCATGTCTCATGATCACTCAGAAAGAACCAAGGGGTCAATGAAATGATCACCCTGTGAAGTAAAAGACATCTTTGTTTAAAAAAAAAAAAAAAAAAAAACAGGGGATTTGGTTATTTTGGGGGGGTGGGGGTAATTGCATGATGTATAAGTAGATGGAACTGCTTTCCCTGCCCTGTGTGAGAAGGCACCGTTGGAAGAACATGGCAGCTGCTATTGGATTTCATTCTTAATTCTAGAATCACCTCAGGATGCCTGAGATGGGGAAGGCTGGGATGGCCCTTTGCTGAGCCCAGGGAAGGTACCCAGGCCCTACTCATCAGATCAGAGCTGGCCCTGGAACCCGGGTGTCCCAGTGGCTGCCCTTTCCCCTCCACCAGCCACCATGCTGTCCACTGGGGAGAGAAGATTCAGCTCAGACCAAAATTCCAAATTCTTCAGAGTCCTCACCTCCTCGGTCTTCCCTGTTTGGTTTTCTCCCTCGGGCCTGCGTGGAAGGCAAAAAGGAAGCTCCTGGCCCCAGACCAGCCCCTCCTCCCAGCGAGGGAAGATTGAAGGACAGCCACAGGGCCCTGCGGGAGGAGAAGGGGCTTCACACCAGCGTTGGGCTTCCTCTCCCAGCCCACGCAGAGGCCCTACAGGGCCGGAAGTGCCCCTGTGACGCAGGCAAATAGGACAGGTAGAGAGGCTGGGAGCGAGTTAATGAAGTGCCCTGGGATTTCTGGATCCGCTCCCCTGATGTGCCACTGGGCGCTTCCTCCAAACTAAGACAGTGGGGACTTTCCAGCCTCCCATGCCCTACAAGTTCACAGGCAGTAAAGACAGAGCAGGTGCCTACCACACCAGTGTCCTACCCCAGTGACCCTGCCTGTCAGCACAGCCTTCATCCTCAGACGTGGGCAGCCAGCGCCGATCGGATGGAGTTAGGACGTGAACAGAAATCAATTACTGTGTTGGCATGAAACGTCCCTCCTGCTTTTGAGTCTGCCTTGCCTCCCTTACTTGAGGAAATACCTTACCTACTCTGACGGGTCAGTCCACGAAGAGGCCACGCCCACTCCCTCGGTTAGCCAATCAGTGTACTCCAGGCTCCATCCCTACCACTTGATTGGGAAGGGCTCGCTACCCGAGTTTGCCAATCAGAGACTTCTTAGGGACTGTGAAGGATGAGGGAGAAAGAGGGCAGGTCTCCCATCTGGGATCCTGGGCTTGAGAAGAGATAAGCTTGGGCTCACAGGGAGCGAGGACATGGTGAGTACAGCAGAGAGAGACAAGGTGGGGAGAGGAGCCCTGGCGACATTGTGTAAACCCTGTCTGGTCGGCCTGAAGCCAGGACTAGCCCTGCTTTCTAGTGGCACAGTGTGAGTCTATCCATGCCACATCCTGGCTGCGGACTGACCTAACTCAGCTTTGCCCCAGCGTCTTCCTGGGCTGAAGCCATGGACGCTGCACCTTTTGGGTGCCCCCTCCACAGGCACCCTCTCAGCTCTATTCATAATTCCCAGGGCTAGACAAGAGCTCAGCTGGCCCCAGGCAGACCCTTTGCAACTTCCCCACAGACCCTCAGGGAGAGGAGCCCCTAGGGACTTCTCAGAGCCTCAGTCCTCACATGCAAGTACCAATAAACAAGAAAGGAAAAAGTAGACCAGGAAGGAGCCCAGCTTTATCTTTAAAGAAATAAAATTCCTCCTTGGTCAAGACAAAACTGTGGCAGCCTGAATTTGCTGGTGCCAGAGCTTCGTGCCTGTGGTTTAGTTGGTCATGAGTTTACAGATCCAGCCTGGGGATTGGGTGATGACTGGTACTGGAAACCACCTTTCCCAAATGGCCTGTGAACCCATTTTGGATGTTGCCACATGCCAAGCATTGCCAGGTATATGTCAGAATGTTCTCAGGGCAATTAATTTTGAGAGCAGCAAAAGAACAGAAAAGACAGTGGTGAACCGGAAGCATTTAGGAATTCATTCCTAGAGGAGACGCTTTGGAGAGAATGCTGCTTTTAGTGTAGGTCTTTCTATATTCCAAAGGAGTGAGATCCCCATCCACAAAGGAGCTCAGATAGAAATAAATGGATGAGTCCACCCCTAAAACCCTGAGTAAGCCGGATGCTTTTGGTTGCCAAGGACAAAAATACAAGTCAAGGACTGGGATTGTGGCTCAGCAGTAGAGTGCTCGCCTTGCATATATGAAGCACTGGGTTCGATCCTCAGCACCACATAAAAATAAATAAATAAAGGTATCATGTCCATCTACAACTAAAAAATATTTTAAAAAATACAAGTCAAAAGTGGATTAAATAACTGTAAGCTTCTTTAACTATTGGTGGCCTTAAAGCATGGCTGAATCCAGGAATACAAACAATGTCAAAAGAATATGTCTCTATCTCTGCACTTTTCTTTCCTTTCTAATTGCTTCATTTTCAAACAGCTTCCCTCTTGTGGCTGCTCATACTTTCAGGCTTGCACACTACCCAGAACCTCTAGTGGAAGAAATGTGTCTCACTCCTGGCAGTCCCAAGAAAGATCCTAGATTCAACCTCATCAGATGGGCTGGGGGCATCAGATGGGCTGGAGGCCCCAGCCATGCACCTCTCACCATGGCCCAGGGGGAGTGGAACACTCTGGAACAGAGTGAGATGCCAGCCCACTCAAACCTAATGGATCGAGACTAGAAAGGGATGATTTTGTTCCAGAAAAAATAAAATAGGTTCTGCTTCTCGGTTAAGGCAAAATGGATACTGAATTTATCGAAGTATTTCTATTAATCACCTTCAGCCACCTCCCACCATACTAGAGAGCTGTGACTTGGTTGGCATGGCTTCTTGGCCAGCATGTTCCTTTTTGTCCCAGATGTGTGACATCATGTTTACTAACCCTTTCTGTATTCCTAAGACAGAATCTTCCAATCATTGGTGCACAGATATCTGTCCCAAAATGGCTGCACCTACATCCATCCACATTACTACAAATTCAGCAACACAGACAAACCCAAGTGGAGGTGCTGAGGAGGCAAACGTTTCCCCTATAATAAAACCCCTTGGACAGCTGAAGTGGTAGGGACAGCTCAGTTCTCTGCCAGAAATTCCCCATTAGCTTTTGAGTGGACCTTGGTGTCCTGCCTTATTTCCATCCTTGGCAAAGGGAAGAAACCTCCAAATCTTCCCTCTTCCCCTTCCTCTATGAAACACAGTGTCAAAGCTGCCAGCTTCTACTCCTTTCTACAAGACAGTTTTTGTCCCACAGTGAGTGCCAGAGTCCTTGTCCCGATGTCCCAAGGCTCCTCTCACTCTGAGATCCTCCATCCCAGAGGCTCCAAGGCCAGTCCCCTCCACTCTCTACCGGATGCTGGGCATCCACCCACCTAATTCACACCAGGAAGAAGCAGACTCCATGACAAGAGCAACGTGTGGGCCACTGTATTCAGAGCTGTGCTAATCGGTGGAGAGGTAGCATGTCACTGTTTTTGGCAAAGCCGTTGTCTAAGTTCCTGTCAGCATTGGACCAACAAAATTGCTAGTTCCTAGTACAGAAAAAAAAGAAAGACCTGACTCCCCCACCCCTGGTTCCAGAAAATACCTGCTTTCAATACCTCTGACAGGCTAGGAAAGGGGAAATTCACAGGTAGGCAAGGTGAGTCTAAACACCCTCGAGGAAATGCTGACCTCAGAAAGGGCAGCTGGCGTGGGAGAGTCCCAGGGAACTGTGAGTACCTGCTGCCCAAGATGTCCTTGTGGGATCCATTTATTAAGTGCTAGTTGTGCACCAGGATCCCTATCAACATGCACCGTGCTCATCAGCTCAGTGAATACCCCCCAACAAAGACACCAGGACTATCTCTGCCCCCATTTTACAGATAAAGAAACATGGATTCAGAGAGGTTGCATGCTTGCTCTGGAGCACACAGCTAGTCTCAGGTGTGGCTGGAGGCTGTGCCAGGTGCTGCTCACCCTGCCCTTCCAGGAGGCACTGCTCCCGTTACCTTGGCATTAGCTATCTCTGGGGACCAGATCATTATTTTTGACCTGAGACTGCTAAGGGCCTCAAAGGTTAGAAGCTCTGCTCTTTTAATTACTCATCCGCCTGACACACATCTCCTTCACTAGGCGGGCTCTCTCGAAGCAAAGGCGGCCAGCAGGGGCTGGTGTTGGCAGGCCACTGGCTGGGTCCTTCCAATGCAATCACCGAATCTTTCAGAATTCTTCCTGTCTCTTCTTTTCTCCTCCACCTTCCCACAGTGCTGCTCTTCATCCCCACACATGGACATCTCAGCCTCTGCAACTGGATGATACCTCTGCCCCTAGCCTGTGCCCACCCCGTAACTGACACTATGCTTTTGTTAGAAACCGTCCATGACCCCAATGCCACAGGAAATGGTAGCAAGCCATCCACCAACATCTGGGGCCCACACAATGCCAGCCTGGCTGCCTTTCAACCCACTGCTCTCCACTTCCCAACCTTGGTCCTGCCCACAGCCCTCACTTTCCAGAAGCCCACAGGTTAGTCCTCACTTCCTGGAGCATGTGCTGACCACCACAGGACCTGAGCAGAGAGGCCCTCCCTCCACAAGTACACTGGCAGATGTGGGAGGCTGTCCTTCAGCCCTGTGCTGTGGTTCTTCAGAACCTCTCCCCCAGGAAGAGGACACAGACTCTCAGGCTCACCCTGGGAGGCATCCAGGAGGTTGGAGAGCCAGTCCTGAGCACCTAAAGGAAACCGAGCAATGGCTGGAGCTACCTCCTGGATCTCTCTGACATGAATGAATGAGCCACATCCAGAACAAGTTCTGGGAGTGATTGCCCCACCACCATCATGACAAGGGACATCCAATAAAACTGTCCTTTCTCCCTGGCTTCCACGTCCCCAGTTTCCCTCTCTAACACCCATGCTTCTAGGATCACTCCCCACACCAGCCTGGAGGGGCACCCCCACATTCCCAGAGTAGCCTAGAGGTCAGACGTCTCCCTGCCTCTCAGCAAGATGTGAGCAGGTGGTGGCTGTGACCCACATCTCCTGAAGCAGTGAGGCTCCACCCAGGGCCCAAGAGCAAGATCCTGATCACCCGCAGGCGCATCAACAGCATCCCTTCTAAGGTTGCTGTGAGCACCTATCCAAGCCTGGCCCACCCACTTGCAGCCCCTGAGCAGGCTGGCTCCTCCTCTGAGTGTGCAAGGATGACAGCCGGTTGGTAGCATGTTGGCAAGAGAAAGGAAAGGCCTGGGTCACTGGACCAAGGGCACAAGGATGGGTGGTGGCACAAATTCCCCCCTCCCAGAAGCTCTAAGGCAGAAGTAAACTCGGGAGTCATATGAGCTGCAGGCTTGGGCTCCCCATTGCCCCTGAGCACCTGTGTGACTGAACTATTCTTGCCCCTGGCACCCCCAGAAAGCATGCCCTTCCTAGCTACCCCTTCCAGCCATGCCACCCACCCTGGCACCTTCTGTGCCCTCCAGGCTGGTGTTCTTGGCCATACCTCGGCCTATCCCCACCCCACAGCTACCTGCCCCTCTTCCTCTTTTTGAAGGCTCAGTCCACTTTTCATGCCTGGTGCAGGCCTAGCTCCCCTGGGGAGCCCACCATCCTATGCCACCCTTTCTGGCAACAGCTCTCCTTGCCTAAATTCCAAGCACAACAATTGATTTCTAAGCTGTCAGAAAAATTTCCTTCTCAGGAGAGAAACTCTCTCATCTGTGTATATAAAGATGTACATAAGCTCCTCTTGTGACCATGGAAACTAGGAAATAACCTATGTGTTCATCCACAGGGGACTGCTCTGTGGAATGGGGCACATCCATATAGTGGAAAGCCATGGGACAGGTGGAAGAAATGACTCAGGTACACCATGTGATGAGTTTCTTCATTTTGACATAAAACACACAGCGATGCATGAATAGACATAGATTTGCACATAAACACAGTGTAAGGGTCTAGAGAAATCCACCAACAAGTAACTGTGGTCACCTCTGCGGAGGGCACAGTGGGAGTGGGCCTGGGCATGGAGCATCAACACTTTCTAGTTTAACCTTTTAATGCTCTAATTTTTTAAAAAAAAATAAGGATTCATTGAATAATGGATATATTTTTTAATATTCTCTGGAAATTCCCATCTCTCGCTTCAACTGGAGAAGCTGTGTCTCCACCCTTGATCTGTTTGACTTGGCTAATTGAGGGGAAGAAAGAATGTTGCACTGATATTTGGAAAAGTCTTCCCTCTGGCTGTCTGCACCGTGCTTGCCCCGCAGGCCTGTGCCATAGCCTGTCTGGCTAATGGGTATCATGATCCCTCTCACCAGCTTAGAAGCCCATGAAGTCAGAGGCTGCACTTCCTGTCCCCTGGCAATGCCCCCTGTGTTCCATCCAGCCTCTCCCTGGAAAGGGGTACGAATCCAGCCTCCGGGAAAGTCTGGTGGCCAAGGTGTTGCCCCTCACCCACAGCCCCAGGAGGAGGCCCAGAAAAACAGCCCAGTCAAAGGCCACATTAGAGCTGAGGAGTCCACTCCAGTGAGAAAGAGGGTGGCAGGGCAGAGGAAAGTCCAAGCAACTGGCCTACAGGCCTACAGGGGGACAGGCCTCAGTGACATCAGAGTCGGAGAGGAGTCAGCTCTGGTGGGTTTCCACTGAACCCTTGGACCGGAGCAGGAATGGAAGGAGGAGGGAGAGGAGGCAGATGGAGGTGGATTCACAGGAAGCCTGCACAGAGCCTCCTACTAGGAGACACTTGGTCACTGTTGAGTGAAGGAAAATGAAGTCACTTGACCTGCCAAGAGCAGGCTGCACCCAGAGACCCTGGCATTCTTCTCTCCTGGTCTATTTCACAAGAAGGAGACAAGAGCATCCAACCCTGCTGTGAATAGCATCTCTGGCATTTAGACCACTTCGTTCCACAGTCTCCTTCCATGCCAGAGGCCGCCCTGTGCCCAGTTGGTAGCAAGTCTGTGTGGGCTGGGTCATCCTGCCAGCCTCCCCGCTCTTGGTGCTCTTGGCCATACCTCGGCCTATCCCCACCCCACAGCCACCTGCCCTTCTTCCCCCCTCCCCCACCTGCTCCCCATTCAACCCCACTGGGATTTCAAGGCCTGCCACCAGCTGTGTTTTGTGAACACAGGCCTCAGAGACTTCCAAGCCTCTTGGGAGAGACCACTGTTCAACTACCTTAGAATATAGATCATTAAAATTGTGTACGTGATGATGGGTCACCAGGGAACCGTAAGATGCTACTATAATTTGAATTTGAACTCTGAAATGGATAGTGTAGGATATAGATGGTGTAGGGAGGATTAGTACAACTTCAGGATTTAATTGTTTCTTTTTTTAAACTTAGGAAAAGTATTTTCTTTGCTAAATGGGCTTGTTGGTTAGGATGAACAGTCTCTTCCCCACCTATGGGGACCAGCAAAGAAGGTGGACGGTGATTAGATTTCTGTACCAATGCATGTTCCAAAAGCACGTGTGTCAGGAGCCAGAAGGAAATTTTAATTGAGTCCTGCTGTTTTTGTTTGTTGTTCTCATTTTCTGTTAAGTTTCACTAGCACGTTCTAGAGTCTATAGAGCATTTGTTCGTTGGCCCATTGGGTGAGAAGCTTGTCCATGATGTCTCACTTTTGGATAAGCCAACAGATATGTGACAATATTTATTTTCACCTCTCCTCTGGCGTGAGCACCAGACTTTTCCAAACCCAACCTCATTCAATTCCCTTCATTTACTGATCATGAACTTGAGTCTCAAAAAGAGAACACTCAGCAGTCAAATCAGGGCTTCTCAATCTTTTGGCCCAGTCCTTTCCACCACACCCCTTTGAAATATTTGACACTTATTTCAAAACTGCCTCTTATTTCCATATTTTCCACATGGAGAACTTAGGCTACAAGCAAAAAGCAACCCTCCTGCCACTGTCAAATTTGGCACCATGTTCTCAAGTGTACCAAAGCTGCTCATTTGAAAGCATGGGCTAAAGGTAATCCCAAATAATTTTTAATTAAAGATCATCATTTAAAATATGTATAATTTTGTAAGTCTAACAGTGATTAACTACATTAGGGATTTTGGTGACACGTCACAATTAAGTGTTTTCAGTTTTGAGCCAATTAAGGGTTAACAGGCTGCAAATACCATCTTTGCACATTTTTGCTTAATGAATTCATGGTGGGAAACTATTCTCATTAGGTTAATTTGTCAACACAATCAACTTACATCACCAGGATTTTCCTTTGAGCTCACAAATTTAAGTGCTTTTGTGTCATTGTGATGCATGCTTTTGCATTTGATTATGACTATTGGAATAGAACACTTTTTCATAAAAAGGAAGAAGTTGGGAGTTTTTAAGTCTTGGTCTTAATTCTCACCCTCTAGATCTAGGCATGTTTATACTGTTTTCTTGCTCTCTGGGGCTTTCTGTCTGTTATTTCCCTAGTAGGTTGTCAAGTCAGAGACTAAAACACGCATCTGTGTCCTGGTATGGGAAAGACTGCAGCCCCTAGGATGGCCAAGGTGGCCGCAGGGAAAACTCCCCACCACCTCATTCACCCAGCCAGGTATGGTTGGTCCTTTCTCCCATACACTTGAAAACACATTGTTTCCTTCCAAGAGTCTTCCTCTTCCTTCTGATCTACTTAGCTCTGGTCTTGGCAGAAGAGAAAACTGCTTTCCCTCTCCAAGGCTGTTTACACACTAATTAGTCTATTTAATGGGGAAATAAACGATCAATCTCATTGAGCCTTTTCTAGAACAAGAAATCTCATTCTCCAGTTAGATTTTGGGGTACCATATTGCCCTGATCTTAGTTATGATCCAAGCACATGCTCATGTTGCTTTCAGTGACCAAAGGAGTGGAAATAACCTACGCCCCGATCCTAAGGAACTGCGTGGTAAAGCCATATTGCAATCAGACCATGAAGAAGCCTTTACGAATTAAGACATGTCTCACGGTTAAGTTTATTAATGTGGAAACATGTCCACCGTGTGACAATAACTGACAGAATCATGTTATAAAGCAGTATTAAGTGATGATAAAACATGCATTTTTAAATGTGCATATGTTTGCATATGCTTGGAAATTTTCAGAATATGCCCAACTCTTATGGTGGGAGTTTTCTCTCAGGAGGACACTTAAATGTAGTTTTGACTTTCTTCCTGTTTTTACCCCCCTATATTGTCAGATTCTTTACTGTAAGAATATATTACTTTGAGCCGGGCGTGGTGGCGCACGTCTGTAATCCCTGCACTTTGGGAGGCTGAGACAGGAGAATCGCGAGTTCAAAGCCAGCCTCAGCAACGGCGAGGCACTAAGCAGCTCAGTGAGACCCTGTCTCTACATAAAACACAAAATAGGGCTGGGGATGTGGCTCAGTGGTCGAGTACCCCTGAGTTAAATCCCTGGTACCAAAAAAAAAAAAAAAAAA